>CAJHQP010001277.1:0-122424 GCA_905132765.1 Moricandia arvensis
AATACTTTAAGGCTTTTGATAATATTACAGTGGCTACTTATTAGGGATATGTATCCCACATCGGGAATTCAATGAGACCTTAAGTAATATATAAAGGGTTAGGGCCAATCTACTTATTACCATTGGTTTTAAGTTAGAAACCCATAATAAAACATGAATCTAATATGGTATCAGAGGCCAAATCCTAAATATCCTAAGCTCCTGATTAATATAACCCTACCCGATCGGGTATAAAGGTCGTATTTAACCTTCCGACTAGGTATAATTGTCGTATTTGACTCGCTCGACCGAGTATAAATGTCTTAGAGTTCTGAGATTTCTAGTTCATAAGAACCATCATCTTGAAGAGGGGTATTAGTGATATGTATCACACATCGATAATTCAATGGGACCTTAAGTAATATATAAAAGGTTAGGACCAATCCACTTACTACCAATTGGTTTTAAGTTGGAAGCCCATAATAAAACCTGAATCTAACACTACTTCTCCTCCTCATGTGTCTGCGCCACCACCCGTTAGGCCACCACCCATAAATGATCAGGCCAGTACCACTTACAATGGTGAGTTTTTCAATTGAAAAGAGAACTATTGTAACAGGAAATGGAATATATGACATTGATGTTTTTCTTTGTGTTATGAGAGATATCAAAGGAATCTTAGTTGGAATTGTCGCAACGATCACCATTCTAAATTTTATTGTCTTGATACTGCTTGTTGTAGGAATTTTTCTTTGGCGAAGGGGAAAATCATTCAACAGAACTGAGATTGATTGTTAGTATGTTGTGTTTTAGCTCTTTTTGTTTACTTAGCCAAGAGAATGTAACATGAAACATAACTTATACACACTTTCTTTGCAGCTGATAGTGATATTTTAGCTATACGTTCTTCACAATACGATGTTAAGATAATTGAAGATGGAACAAATTTCTTTTCAAGGAGTAATAAGCTCGGTGAAGGTGGATTTTGCAAGGTTTACAAGGTAAGGTCTATGTTTTCCATTTCTCCATGTTAATATATAGGTTATGAACTAAGAATTTATGTTTTATTTTATTTTATTGGTATGTAAGGTAGGCATTCAAGTTGAACTGAAGTGGCTATGAAGCGACTGTCGAAGACGTCAAGACAAGGGACAAGAGAGTTCAAGAACGAAGCTGTTCTTGTGTCAAAACTTCAACACATGAATTTGGTTAGGCTTCTTGGATTATGTGTGGAAGGTGATGAAAAGATTTTGATCTATGAATTTTTCCCTAACAAAAGCCTTAACCTCTTCATTTTGGGTATAGTGGTTCCCTACAATATTTTTTCTTATTCCAAGGATTATTCTTTTCAAATTTTAGACTGATTGATCGGTCATGCACATGAGCAAACACTGGAAACCAAAGTCATCTAGATTGGACTACGCGATACAAGATCATTGAAGAGTTGCTTGAGGAATCCTTTATCTTCCTCAAAATTCACAACTCACAATCATACACCGTAACCTCAAAGCCATCAATGTTCTCTTTAATGCTAATATGAACCCAAAATTTCAGATTTTGGATTATCAACTAACTATCTTTGGAACATATCAAACTCGAGGCGATACCAACAGAATTGCTGGAACCTTGTAATTTTTGCTCACAATAGTTGAAAGCACACTAAGTTCATTGATCTTTTCTATGGCATATTGACATTAACCCGAGTTGTAAATATTTTTCAGTGCTTACATGTCTCCTGAGTATGCAATGCATGGCCAATACTCCATGAAATCTGACGTTTACAGCTTAGGAATCTTAGTTCTTGAGATCATAAGCGGTAAGAAAAATAGTGTTATCTACCAGATGGATGAAACTAGTACTTCTGGAAACTTGGTCACCAATGCGAACATAAAGACCTCAACTGTCAACCATTTAACATCTTTAAACATATGACAAAAAAGTTCTTGATTGTTTCATTCTATTAAGCTTGGAGACTTTGGAGAAACCAGTCACATTAGAGCTGGTGGATCTGGTTATTGGAAGGAATTATCTGAGAAATGAAGTCACTAGATGCATTCACATTGCACTTTTATGTGTTCAAGATAATCCAGAAGACCGTCCAATGTTATCAACCATAATCTTGATACTCACCAAAGCCTCGCCTACCTAGTTTTTTTTTCCGGCGACTTTGGCAAAAACTGGACCAGGCATCAGAAAGACTAGAATCAAGTCAATCTACAGGAAGATCCGTTAATGACGTGACCATTACTGAATTAGAGCCTCGATGAAAATATATATTCTCTGTGTGCAAGTCTGTATAATACTTCTATTACTTTGGTTGTTGACTGAATATTCATGTACCTTATATGCATTTGCTGGAGTTAGCAAACCCTAACTCGTGCTTGACAAGGGTCTAATCTCAGCTTCATGTACTTGGATGAAGCTACTATATCCACCATACGAAGCATTGTAGACATTTTAACATCACCTATACAATTGACTAACAATTTTTACGAAGTATTAGCTTTTCTATAATGCATATATCTTGTAACGTTTTAATATCGAACTTGTAATGAAATCTTTACATATATATTATCAAAAATGGAGAATAGAGATACACAAAGACATAAGATATATGTTGTGTTGTATTTAGAACGGAAAGAAGAGGACCCAACATATTAGGAAAATTGAAACGTAAATTAGGTCGAAATCGTGCTTTTGATTGGTAAAAATCTCCTAATTATTATTCCAACCATCCTTTTGTATTCATTCTGAAACACAACCAGGTCACGTCATCACATCAGTGTAACTCCAAAATATTGCTGCTAAGCCTAAAAGAAAGAAAATACAAACCCATACACAAGTTCTCACAATATGATCATCCCTTATCCAACCGTTGAAGTTGCGTCTGGTCTGAGACGGTTTGGAGTTTTTTTTGTTAACCGAGTATCTTGGTCCTATCGAAGTGGTCCAGACTAGAAATCGAAGAGAGAAATGACCTAGCTTGCGCTGGTCACTATGTGTCCCATTTTGAAAGACGGTTTGGTTTCATTACTCAGCCCACCAAATCCTATTTTAATGTAATATTGCCACACCATTTTATTACTGTTCCTCGTCTTTTCTATCGCTCCTCTCCCTCTTGTGTTTGTGGAATTGACCGGTTGGTTCGATCCAGCCGAAGGTAAAGTATTCGTCATCTGTTATGTTCCGATGTTATAAAGTTGTCATGAAGTTGTTCTTTATCGTGGTCGGCATACTACACTCGTTTCTTATCCTTCGATCCAGGTTAATTAATTAGTAACTTTCATTTTTTCTTATGATCATGACCACATAAACTTGGCTTTTGTATGCGTTTGAGTTCTTGTTTAAGCAAACAATTTTAATATAAAATATGCCCGTGCTAGTAATGCAAAAGAAGGGTTAAGGCAACATATTTTGTTGTGAATGTTAGTTCTTCTTAAATTTGCAAAATGTAAACTATACTTAAAACTGTGGTTAGATTTGTGTGTTGTTATTACCATATTTGATGGAGATTTTTCATTGACATTGACGAAATACATTCTGTTCTACGGTGGAGCTGATCAGTATCATGAATACCATCATTACCTTGGAGGACAAAGCCAGAGAGCAACTTTGCTACAGTTTCATCTACTTTCCAGTTTACATAACCATACAAAAGTAGTTTATGTCCTAGTTTAATGTCATATTGATGATATGTTTCTTGATGTTTTTATTTGCATAGTCTCCTCTAGTACCACTTAATGCTAGCATCGCAGATCAAGGAGGAGTCCATGAAGAGCAACAAGCAGAATAGGGTAGATAAATTCGATTTTTAACTCCTCACGTTGGTCAAGATCACAAAACAAAGGGGAGCTTGGTCGTGTGTTCGCACTCCACGGTGGGTGTTTCTTTTTATAGTATTACGGGAATCAATTGGTTATTTTTAACCTTAAGCTACTCGCTGTTGTAACGCATAGAAAAAGCTACGCTAGCTACTGGACGCCGTTTCTTTCTATAGTATTACGGGAATCAATTGGTTAGTTTTCAACCTAAGTTACTCTTCTCTTGTAACCCATAAATAAAGCTACGCTACGCTATAGCGCATTGGACGCCATTTGTTCACAGCTCATCGTCGGCCACATTATCCATTCTCTATTATCATCCTTCTTTGATTTTTTGTTACTTCATCTGATTTCGGATTACAGAAACATACTTTGTCGAAAAAACGAACAATTTGCTAAAATTCGCTCAACAATCTTCCATACACTTTTTTTTACTAAGAACCATTACTGATGATATTTCTAAGTATAATTGTGCTACAATCTACGAAGACACACACATTCAGAGGTGAAAACTTGTTAATGTCTTTGAAATAATTTTAGATAGCGTAAAAAAATAATGACAAATTAGCATATAATAAAATCGTCAAAATTATTTCAAATCCTAAATGTTTATTCTAATCCACGTCATAAATACTAAACTCTAAACATTTAATTATTAAATCCAAACTAAAGTATAAAATAAAAGATACTTTTTAGAAAAAATAGTTAATGATATTTTAAGATTTTTTTTTCTTATGTATTATTTTAAAAATGAAATTCTAATTTATTATTATTCTAGAGTACTTTTCTATAAACGATAAAAAATGCTTTAGCTATTGAAATCATTTTCTGAAATATTATTTTCTTCAGATAAATAATAATTAGTTCTATACAGAAAAATGTGATGACTCTTTGAAAATAGAACAATTCTAGATTTCTCCCCACCTATATTCTTTCCGTTTCATAAAACATGTCACTTTTCAGACAAATTAATAAAATGCTTGAAATAAAATTATATTTTTATTAGTTACACACATTTGACTAATAATATTTGAGATAAATAATATTATTTATAACTTCAGTGTAATTTACAATTAATATTAAGCTAAAAATAAGTATAAACTGCATTGAAATTATAAAATGATACTTTTTATGTAACAAAAAAACTTAAATGACACTTTTTAAAAAATAGAGAGAATATAATTGATTACAATAAGTTTTACGAAGTATTAGTTTTCCTATAATGCACATCTTTTGTTAAATTTTGGAATCGAACATGTGATAAATCTTAACATATAAAGGATGAAAAATGGAGAATATGGACGTAGCCATTTCGCAAGAGATATAAGACGTATGATGTGTTGTACTTAGAACAGAAAGAAGATGATATACAATCTGGTACGTAAGGACATAAATTACGAAAATTGAAACAAAAGTTAGTGCTTTTGATTGGTTGATGATATCAAACCCCTCGTTTTTTTTTTTTTTTTTTTTTGTAACATCAAACCCCTCGTTAAAGTCATCTAATCATTACTTCAACCATCCTTTTTATACATGCAGAAGACACAACCAACGTCATTAGTGTAACTCCAAAACATTGCTATATATATGCATAAGAAGAAATAAACAAACAAACACAGGACAAACTCTCAAAATATGATCCCTTATCCCACCGTTGAAGCTGCGTCGGTGGCGTTAGGACGGAACCTGACTTGGTTAGAGACGGTTTGGTTTGATTACTCAGCCACCAAATCCGATTTTTATATATATTGCCACACCATTTTGGTATTGTTCCTAGTCTTTTCTCTCGCCCCTCTCCCTCTTGTGTTCGTGGAACTGACCAGATGGTTCGACCAGTTTAAAATTCAGCCGAAGGTTAAATACTCGTTATCTGATATGTTCCGATGTTATAAAGATGTCATGAAGTTGTTCTTTATTGTGGTCGGCACATTGCAACTCGTTTCTTATCCTATAATCCAGGTTAATTAAAATTCTCTTCTTATGATCATGACACACAGTGCTGGTCCAGTCTATTTATGTGCCCTAAGCAAATCTTAAAATATGTTTCTTCTTTATTATTTTTATCTAATTTCATAGTAATATAAAAACATATGCTTACAAAATTAGATACATCGAATTAACTATATAAAATTAATAGAATTTATTTTGAATAACTGATTATAGGTAATTCTAAATAATCATTAAAAATTTAAAATATTTTGATTTTTATTTAATTTTTACATACATATTAAAAATAAGAAACTGTTAGTATTGTAAAAACAGTGATAAAAGCATAATAAAAATGAAAAGAACATAAAATAAAATCAATAATAAAAGCAAAAATTGTGTAAATTTTTTGCGTAGCTTCGTATTTTTAAAATATAAAAATTTATTATAACCAGTTAGTATAAATTTGGAAAATTGCCAAAAATACCACTTTCCTTGTACCACTTTTCAAAAATACATTAATCACTTTTACCTTTGTTTTTTTAAGAGAAGAAAACACACTTATAACTCTTGGGTTAATTAATTTAAGACTTAGGGTTTAGAGTTAAGGGGTGGTGTAGGGTGGGGGTAGGGTTTAGGAATTTAAAATTTAGGATTCAAATTAATTTTAAAAAATTTTGCCCCTAAAAAAAGTGGTATTTTTGAAAATGTCCCTTAAATGAAGGTAAAAATGAAAAGTGGTACAAGGAAAGTGGTATTTTTGAAAATTCCCCTATAAATTTGCACACTTTAAAATAATAATTTGATAATATACTTACTCAATAAATTTGTTGATGAAAACTAATAAACAATACTAAAGCTTTACAAATATTATAAATATTTTTATATAAAGTATGTTTAGATATAAAAATAGTGAATTTAGTATAAGTGGTTTAATTAAGCATGTCCCTTCATATTGATGCCCTAAACGGTGGTTTGTGCTCATGTACAAGTAATAGTTAAAAATAAGATGAAATTTGGAGAATTTTGATATTTACCACATTATAGATATCATTTTTTGTTTTATATTTGTTAAAAAATATTTTCACAAATGCCTTTTTTTTAAGAACAAAAGACTTTTAGATTAATTAAAATCATAAATTTCACATTACAAAACCTTACCCCAACTTTCAACTCTAAAACCTAAATCTTAAATTAATTAATTTTAGGATTATAAATGTTTTTTGACTCTTAAAGAAAAGGTAAAAGTAGGTAAGGTAATCATGAAAAGTGGTATTAGAAATCTAATATTTTTGATAATTTTCCATGACATTTTTCATAATCTACCACGTAAAAGAATAGGTATTCACGTGTTAGAATTGCAACATATATTTCTTTTGTCAGTGTTAATTCTTAAGTTTGCAAATTATTTAATTTAATCTCATTCTTGAAATATACTTAAAGATATGATTAGATTTGTGTGTTGTTATATACAGATGGTTGGGATACGAAGTGGATTGTCATTACCATCCTTGATGGAGGTTGTAGCACAATTAGTGGTTTATTTCTTGATAGAAGATTACACGGGCTACTGGATCCATAGATGGTTGCATTGCAAATGGGGTTATGAGAAGATACATAGAGTCCACCACGAGTACTCATCTCCCATCGGATATGCCTCCCCATATGCACATTGGGCCGAGGTCATACTTCTTGGGACTCCGACGTTTTTTGGACCGTTGATTGCTCCTGGCCACATCATGACTTTTTGGTTATGGGTAACTTTACGCCAAGTCGAGGCGATAGAAAACCATAGCGGGTAAAACAGAAAAAAAAATCAGATCATAAATGCAAAAGCAAATGAAAAAACATGAGAAAGATAGTAAAAACATATATTTCCAATATGTTTTCTTTTAATTTGTTTGCAGATATGATTTTCCATGGACTCTGACAAAGTACATTCCATTCTACGGTGGGGCTGAGTACCATGATTACCATCACTACGTTGGACTTCAAAGCCGGAGCAATTTTGCTTCAGTTGTCACTTATTGCGACTACATCTACGGAACTGATAAAGTGAGTGTTGGACAAACTTTAATTTTTTTTTTTGGAACATTAAAAAAAATGGATGAAACATTGACAAATGTTGTTGGTATATCTTGATTATTAGGGCTATCGTATCCATAAAAAGCTTCTTCATCAGCAGGTTAAAATTCTTAAACTCAGACTCATAGTGTAATAACTAGTTCACCTATGTGGTCTTAATTATCCATATAGTTAATTTTGTTTATCAAGTGGTTGTTTCTCATTCTGTGTTTTGGTGTCGTATCTTATACGTTGTAGCTTAAGAAGGAAGCTGAGCTGAAGGGAGGAAGGAAATACGATTAGTAATACTCCCTATGTTTCACAAGACATATATGTTAACATTTTTTTATTACACAAAAATGTTATTTTATAATTTTAGTGTAATTAATACTTATTGACGATAAATATAAAAATGTAATCTATACTTATCTTCATGTAAATAATAACTGTAAAATATATTAATTTTATAAATAATTTTATTTATTTTAAATATTATTGGTTAAGTAAATGTAATTAATACAAACATAAATAGATCTAGCCATTTTCTTAATCTTTGTGAAAAATGTATAAACGATAGTCTTTGTAAAATAGAGGGAGTATATAATTATAAAATTGGTAAATATAGTTGAAAGTTTTGTATACGGGTTTGCGTTTGTGGTTTTATAATACATATGTTGTTTGTTGACAAAAAGAAAATACATGGTTGTTTGTAACTTACAAATACGTAGCAGGTATGCGATGACGCAAATCATGAAAAAAATAATTTTATGAAAAAAAAACATTCTATGAAAAAAAAACTTTTATGATTCTTGTGCTTTCACACCCGGCTAAATCTGACTTCTACTAGAGACTTGGTCTGTCCACTTTTAGTAATAAATCCCGCAATTACAGATATGGTCAGGAATGAATCATTGGGATATGTACCATTATTATTAATAATATTTGTTAGAAATGATATCGCGTAAAAACTCATTTTATAAAAATAAATATCTTATAATTTATTATTTATATTTTTTATTAGACCTGTTTATTTATAAAAAAGTTTTCATGTCACAACATAAATTGCATATGTCTATATTACTTTTTTTTTAATAAAAATGCATGTTTGTTTTATAGTTTTAGATAGCAACTAACATATAAATATATCATTACAAATAAAAAAAATATACTTCTTAGAAGAACTATCTAATCATTAACAGAAACAAAATAAGTCATTTTGATGTGATGTTTGAAAATTGAACTATAAATTTGCTCACCGAAATAAAATAAAATTTAAGAGTTGGAGCTTTGAAACTTATGATGATTTGATGGTGAAAAAAAATTGTGGACACCATACAATATATATAGAGTTCAAATGACACAAAAAGGAAATATGTAATTTTACAATGAAAAGTTACATCCGTAGTAACCATAAACGGTTATAAACGAGAACATATAATAAACATGTATGAATAAAATTATAATGAGAGAACATAACTGTAGGAATAAATTGAGTATGTTCTTATTAATACATCTGAAGGATAAATGTTTAGAACTAAAAAATAATAGTATATAGAAGTCAACATTTAAAAATAATTCTATAATTAATACATATAAAAAATGAAAGTGCAATTTTTAAAAATATTTTTAAATTATTAAAGTTTAGTTGTATATATATATATATATATAAAATTATGATAAAAAGAAGCAATATCTTAAATCTATTTTGGTTTTATATTATCAATAGAGTGTGCATATATAAACATAGCAAACGTTTTTTTGAGAAAGTGATATAGATCTTCAAAAGATTTTCTGTAGTGTTAAATTTTTGTAAAGAGTATAATATATATTTTTATAAGACATAATTTTAAAGTACATATATTTATGTTTATTAGAAACATTTTTTTTAAATAAGGCTGCCAGATACCTAAACACCAAAAAATACAAGGTGAGAAAAAAAAATCTCAAATAACATTTCTATGTTTTTATTTTATTTTATTTTTTCCGTTCTTAAATTCACATGCAATTGCTAATTTTTATTTATGTAGTTAAACTAATAGATTGTGTATCTAGTTCTTAAGAAACTGCATGAAACAATTTTTAAAACAAAAATTTTCGCTAATATTTAAAATAAAATTAGTAAAATAGAGAAAATTGAAAAAGTTATTTAATCATAAATGAGACGATGTAAGTTATATTTTATTTACTAGACAATGTCAGTTATATTGATGCGATGATCGAAAATGAAACATGAATTTGTTATAAACTTTTGCTCACTGAAATAAATAAAAAAGTTTTACTTTGGTGGAACTCCATGTCTTTAGTAAGCTCTTTTCACTATAAACTTCATAATTTAATAGGTCTGTAACTTTGCGGTGAACTAATATATGATTAATAAATTACTAATTTATGACATATATAGTGTATCCCAAAGTGCTGTGTTCTATCTTGCCACTCTTTATCACCTTCTAATAAAAGCCTTTGCAACACATGCATTTCTAAAGAACCATAAATTTTACCATCATAATTTTTAGAAACGTTTACATAACGGATTAACATTTGAAGATTAAAGAACATGCCTAAAAGAGTAGTTTGACCCTTGTCGAGCCTTAGGTTTATATGTGTTTTTTCCAAAACATCTTTTATGATCTTTGGAGTAGTAAATCTTTCTTCTCCTTTTAATCTATTTCTTTCCTTGTTAGATATTTCCTTTTGTTGCATTTTTCATTGCTTACAATTATTATATATAGAGATATCAAATATTGTAATGGTTAACCATCAAAGATTACAATGGTTAATCGAGTTGTAATGATTAATCATCAAATTAATGTCGTAATAGTTCAACACCAAAACTTGCAATGCTTAATCATTAATTTTTTAATGGTTCATTTAAACAATTACAAATGTTCATTCAAATAATTGCAAAGATTCATTTAAATGGTTGCAACGTTCACTTAAATTTTCAAAAAATATTACACGTATGAAAAATACAGATTTAACAAACAAAAATAATTATAAACAAAAAGGTACAATTAACTTTATGATATCTTGAAGAGGTGAACCAAATAAATACAAATATGTCGTGACCAAATAGGTTAATGTACAGTCCTCAAAGAAATGCGAACATATCATGACCAAATAAATGCGAATGGATTGTCACTAAATGGATGCGAACAGATCATCACCAAAAAAATATAAACATGTCATCACCGAAAAGGTACGAAATCACCGAGGAGGTGCAAACGAATTGTTACCCCAAAGGATACGAATGAACATCCAGCTAAGCGGTGAAAATATATTGTGACCAAAGATGTGCGAATGGATCATCATCCAAGGGTGTTAATAGATCATCATCCAAGGTTGCGAACATTTCATGGTCGAAGATGTGCAAATATTTTGTATCTGAAGAGGTGCAAATATTTGGTGTCCGAAGAGATACAAATATTTCATGTCCGAAAGGATACAAATGTGTCATGTCCAAATTGTTCTAAATGTGTTTTAAATGAAGAAGTGCGAACGTATAATCACAAAAGTACAAATGTATCGTTATTGAAGACGTGCAATGTGTCGTCATCGAAGAGATCATAATAATCTATATGAATAGTCATCTAATAAAAACAATAAACACTACAAGAAAGTAAACTTATTGTGACAAATTTTTTTGACTAAACCTAATCGTAACAAATCTATGACATACTAGAGACAATTATGTGACTAAAATTTTACGTTGCAAACTAGTAGGTACTCTGTCACAATATTAAGACCGATTAAGTCGTAACCAAATTTTTTTACAACTAGTGACGTAAGGGTGACGGAGAAATGATGTAACGGATTTATGACATAGTTGTGACTATATTATCGTCAGTTTTAACAAAATTGTTTCTGAATGTCGAGTTTAGTTTGTGATTAAATAGAAACTAAATGTTAGTGGATAATTGAAACAAACTAGTGATAATATTTAGTACTTCAAAGAAAAATACTTTAAATCCAAGATATACCATTAAATATATATATATATATATATATATATATATATATAAATTGGAAAGCAATGCATTGTTTTTTATTACTGTATTTGTATATGATAATTGTAACCTATAAGAGATTGAAAGATAATAACAAAAAAATTACAGAAGTATAAAAGCCCAATTAGAACACATTAACTTGTAACCCTAATAAAATGTGTGTGATACGTGTATGTATATATGTGTGTTATGATTTCGTGAACGTAGAAAAAAAAGCTGTCGCAGCCTTATAGAGATCATACAGTCGGGTCAAAGAGAGAAAGAGGAATTGTTCGTCTCCTCACCATTCGCCGTCATCATTGCCTGGTCTGGTGTGTATTTCTCGCCGTCGAGTCCATAGATGAATGGAGAATCTCTTCAGAAGAGAAAGATGAATTTGTTGGTCAAAGGCAGAGGCAGAGCATATCGCGTCTCAAAGGCAGAGACATGGTTGATCAGAGTACATGGCTATGGAAACCATGAAGAAGAAGACAGATCACTGGAAGCTGTTAGCGATAGGAATCCTTGACTGCACCTTAGTCGGAACGAGAACTGTTTTCTCGCAGATATCTAGATCGTCAAACCAAGGCAGCAACATCGTTACTATTTTCCCTTATGAATACAATTTTGCTAGTGCTATCACGTATATTATTATGTATATTTAAGCTACACCCTAGAAGAGCTGCAATGTAATAAAGCGTATATTACTCATATATGGGTTTGGCAGTAATTTACGTTTGATAGTAAATACAATGAAGAATTTTGATAAGTTTGAAATGACAATCAGTAGTTAAGTAAAACATGCTTATGATGATATCTTCGTAATAAAAGGTGACAAATTTAGACTACTAATTCGTCTTAAAGTAACAGATTTGTGACAACATTTTAGACTCACTTGTGACTGTTCAATACTAAAATTCAGGTGTAGTAAGCGACTGCATGTGACGTTTTGATAGTAACATAGTACTACGAATTTGTAACAATTTTTTTTAGTTGATAACTGTAACAATTTTATTACTTTTGTACATTGTTGCAATTTGTGACAAAATGGTTACTATAAAATGTGTCACCAAGATTGTAACGTTTTTGTTACCCAAAAGAATTTGTGACGATGGTATTGTCACCGTTTCCAAATTGTCACAAAAACGTAGTAATAAAGTTATTGTTACGTAATATTTTTTTATTGTGACAATTATTTTGTCACAATATAACAATCTTCTTGTAGTGAAAAAATATGCAATTATCTAATCACAAATTTTTAAAAGATGTTCAAATAAAATTGTGACATCCTTGTTCTGTGGACTTATGTTCACAGCCCTGCATGGCATCGACCCTAACTTCTCACTTATGATTTCTCATTGATTCTTCTAGGTAGGTTATTGGTGTGTTTGGCGTTTTTTGAACTCAATACCTCACACTTTAACAATTTTTCTACATGACAAATGCACCAATAACCTATTTGGAAGAGTCAATGAAAATGTATAAGTGAAGAATTAAGGTCGGTGCTTTGAAAGACTGTGAACTTGGATCCGCAAAAAGATTATAATAATATTGTCTACAAAAAATAGTATGAAAGGTCATTCGTGTTTAGATACCAAAAAATCCTATACAAAATAGTGAAGCTTTCACCTTTCAGCCTTAATTTTCTTCTGATAGATGAAAAAATATTTTCTTTCTTACAAAATTTATTTTTGATGATGTATGTTACATAAACACATGTGTCATGTCCCATATATTCATACAAAATCATTCATGTCGGCTAGCACCAAAGAATAGTACATATCTTCCTTTATGGTATTTTCTTTTTTTTCCAGTAAATTTTTCAACTGTAAATAATTTTTTCTGACCCTCTTTCACTTCGGAAAATTTCTGAAGCCCTCACTAGTCATTACTGTCAGTTAACTTTAAATTCAAACATTATTAAAAATTGATAGCATCTATAAGCGTAAACCAAAAAAAGCCGCTCATTATTTGTTTTTGTCTCCCAAAAGTAATAAAGGAATTTCTTGACAAAACTAAAAATATTTAGTGTCAGTGAAGTTTCTTTTCATCTTGCAACTGTTAAATTAGGTTATCATTTGTAAAAAAAATGAAAAACAGTTATAAAAGAAAATGTACCAAAAAATGGTTATGAACAAAACAATTCAATAAACAGACATAAGTTAAATTATTATAAAAGACACATCTCTTTGAATTAATCAAGATTTGTAAACAATAAAAAACAGTTATAAACAAAAAATGTACCAAAAACTGTTATGAATAAAAAAGTACAAATAAATAAACATGAGTTAAATTATTATGAAAAGACACATACCTTTAAATTAATTAGAATTGCTATTATTAATAGATAAAAAAATTCAGATAACAAACAGATAATAAAAAATTGAAAAAAAACATCAACAGATAGCTAAAAAGAAACAATTATATCAGTCAAAAGAAAAAACAATTACATAAACTGATAAATCAATACCTAAGTAATTACCTGTCCTTCCTACCTTTAACCCAAAAACAATTACACTAAAATGTGTTATAGTGATGCAAACGAGTCTTTTTTCTTTTCTTATTGTATAAAACAAAATGAAGTAGATTATTGGATTAAATTCGGGTAAGTTTTTCAAATGGTTATTTTGAAATTTTTTTCACAAAACAGTTTTATAAAATGACCGAGATAATTTTTTAAATTTTTTTTAATATATATATATTTTTAATTTTAAACCCCACGTTTAAAACTCATACCCATAATTATAAATCCTCAACCTAGCTTAATTACCAGAAGAAATATAAATGTATATATAAACTTTTTAATAAACTTAATTTTGGTTATTTTCTCTTTAAAATTTATTTTTAGGGTCGACAATTTATTTCTTTATAAAAGCTATCATATAACATCAGATTTCCACCAAACTATGATCTCGTGTCAGATAATCCTGATTTTAAAAATATAATTCAAATATATTTTTCGCTGAACCAATAGTTTAAAACTTAATTATCCATAAACCATATTTTTTAGAGTAAATCTCTTAAATAACCCTTTTTAAAGTTATTGTCACAAAAATAACTCTCAAGAACAAAAGTGACCAAACTAACCTTTTTTATTTAAAAAAAATTAATATTGTTTTTACTTTTTTTTAATTTTAAACTTCACCCCCTAAACCCTACTCCATAACTTTAAATCCTAAATGTAGATTAGTTAACTCAAGGAGTATAAATGTAAATTTACACTTTTTAATAAAGGTTATTTTTGTTATTTTTATCCTTAGAGATTATTTTTGTGACAAAAAATTTTTAGATTTATCTTAGGATATTTCTCTAATTTTTATTAGTTTACTATTAACCATATAATTCTAAACTCACATACTATGATTTTAATTGGTTTATTATTAATTATATAATTTGGTTTCTTGGTAAATTAGGTTTCAATAAAGATTAGTTTTGTTGATTAAATTTGTTTTCTTTAAAAATAATGATTTCTGTTTTTGATTAGGTTGTTTAAAATTATATGGTTAATAATAAATCAATTAAAATCAAGAGAAATACCTTAAGATAGATCTAAAAATGTTTTTGTTACAAAAATAATTTATAAGGAAAAAAATGATAAAAATAACCTTTATGAGGTGGAGTTTTAGAGGTAAATATATGTTTATACCCCTACTTAGGGTTTAGAGTTATGGGGTGGGATTTAGGGGTTAATGTTTAAAATTGAAAAAATAAATAAAAATATTAATTTTTAAAAAATAAAAAGGTCTAGTTTGGTCATTTTTGTTTTTGAAAGTTATTTTTGTGACAAAAACTTAAAAAAATGTTATTTGAGAGATTTGCCCTAAAATCAATGTCTATGGGTAATTAAATTTTTTGAATATTTAGTTTGGGAAAAAATGCATTTAAAATTGTTACTTCATAGAGATATAAAGTTATAATTTTTAAATTAAGGATATCCAGCATAAGATCATAGTTTGGTGAGATTTAATGATATATGGTAGTTGAAGTGGAAAAATAGATAGCTGGCCTTTTACTAAAACTTTAAAAATCTATCCTTACGTGTTTCTCGTTAAATTATAACTAATTTTATTTTCTTATTTTTAATTAAACATTATTTCCAAAAAAGAAAGAAGATTAGGACTTTTTTTGAAAACAAGACATTGTTGTGGGAAACGAAAATTATTGAATATTCAGGTCGAGGTTTCCCAAATTAATTAACAATCTTCATCCTCAATTTTCAACAAGGGGTTGCTTCAATTTCATATCCGACCCAGAAATCTCGGGTCTTTGTTTTTTTTCTTGAAGAACCATGGCGTGGAACGTGTTCAAGTTCTGCACAGCACTTCGCGCCTTGGGTTCGATCATGATCCTATTCGTAATCGGTATCATCGGATTCACATACTACGCCCTCGTACTCGTGAATTACGGACCGTCTCTGTTACTCGGCGGTGTCGATTCGTTTATAGCTCTTCTTGTTTTAGCTCTGTTTCACTTCCTGGTAATCTCATTTTGTCACAAGTCAAAGTCTTTTGAGATTATGCTTTTATTACCAATCTGATTCTTGGTTACAAGATGAACCTGAAAGTCTTGTGCTTTCTTGTTGGGTTGTTATTGTACTAGTTTGATGCAAAGTTATGGATGGACATGTTTGTTGTAACTTGTCATGTTAGAGAATCTAAATTGGCTATTACTTGGTAGACTAGTGTTTGTGTGTGGTTATAGGCTCAATGTGGTGTTGTATAGCCTATAGGACACCAGCGAGTTAGTGAACTTATAGTGGATAAGAAGAACCAAGGAAACAATTAAGTAGTCATCTTTTTTTTTGGTTTGGTTTAGTGTTTGTGTTTCCTCTGCTTTTTAATATGTTTTGGTTTATGGTATATTTTCAATAGATTAACTACATTTGAACTTAGTAGTGATGATTGCTTTTTTTTGTGTGCAGCTTATAAGATGACTTGTAAGTCTGGTGCTTTCTTGTTGGTTTATTTCACTTGTTTGATGCAAAGAATGCTACATATGTATGGACATGTTTGTTGTAATTTTAACATTATAGAGAATCTAAACTGGCTATTATGTGGTAGAAGGCTCAGTCTGGTGCTGTCTGTAGATTTGGTTAATTAGATGTGTTACGTGTAGCTGTTGAAAGTATCACTATGGTATCTGTTACTTGTTGTACTAGTACAAAATGCAGTTGAATTTCAAGTATCACTATGGCATCTGTTTCTTGTTGTACTAGTACAAAATGCATTTGAATTAGGACACCATTGAGATAGTCAATTTATAGTGGATCACAGAAGCCAGGGAAGCAATCAAGAAGTCATCTTTTTGGTTACATTAATCTCTATGTTTCCAACTGCTTTTAAGCTGTTTTGGTTTATTGTAATAGATTATCTTCATTTCAACCTGGCAGTGATAATTGTTGTTTTGGTATATTATAGTATTATCTGTATTTGAACTCAGAAGTGATGATTGTTGTTGTTGTGTGAAGCTTATAATGCTACTGTGGAGTTACTTCTCTGTTGTTGTGACGGACCCTGGTGGTGTTCCACCGGGTTGGAGGCCTGAGTTAGACATAGAGAAAAGCGATGGAAACGAAGCAGCGATTGCAGAAGCAAGCCCACTTTCAGTTGAAAATTCCTCCTCTCATATAGTAAGATATTGCCGAAAGTGCAATCAATATAAACCGGCTCGGTCTCACCATTGTTCTGTCTGTAAGCCTCCTCAATACCTGATTCTTCATTAACTCGAATCTATTTCTTTCTTTAGTTGGTGAAAAATGGTTTCTTCTTTGGGGTTTTTAGGTGGAAGATGCATACTAAAGATGGACCATCACTGTGTTTGGGTTGTGAACTGTGTTGGAGCAAGGAACTACAAGTCTTTTCTCCTATTCTTGGTATGTCTAGTAACCTGAATAAGATTAGATATTCACTCAGATGGTTGAAGCCAGACAAAATCAGATGTAATCTTGTGTGTTGAATTGTGCTAACTGATTCGCTTTAGAGCCATGTTTCTGACTGTTTCAATGACACAACCCATCCTTACACATTTTATTATGTCCTGTTAATTTTGCCATGATCTTTAACGCATTTCCAACATATCAAAATGCAGTTTTACACATTTCTTGAGACAACGGTGGTTGCAGTATCACTGTTTCCAGCTTTCCTCGTATTCTTTACCGATGGAGATGATGAGATTACCGTATCACTAGGAAGCCTAGCAGCCACCTTTGTTGCATTCAGTGAGTACATAGATACATATATATATATATATATATATATATATATATCTCAGCTTTCTTATTTTGTGTTTGTTTTAATGTAACCAATATTGATATCTGATTTAGAATCTTCCCTTTCTTGCAATCCAGTATTGAACATAGCATTTGCGCTAAGTGTCCTAGGCTTCCTAATCATGCACATAATGCTAGTCGCTCGTAACACCACAACTATTGAGGTAAACACAACTCATTCGCTATTAAGGTAATGGCAACAATCTTACTAAAGCAAAGTAAATGCATTTTTATGGCAGGCATATGAGAAGTATACAACTCCTAACTCTCCTCATGACCTTGGTCGTAAGGCAAACTTTGAACAGGTAATCATGTTAAAAGTATGGTCGATTATTGGGGTTGATAAAAGAACTTGCCGTGGTACAAAAATAATTTAAAGCTCTTAAAAGTTTGTGTACTTTCTTTTGTATGAACCAGGTTTTTGGGAGGGACAAAATGTATTGGTTCGTGCCATTGTACACAGAAGAGGACATGAAGAGGTTGCCGGCACTTGGAGGGTTAGACTTTACGAGCAGGTTGGAGGAGTCAGAGCCGCTTCAGTCTCTATGACCTTAAAACTACAAAACTTTTGGATATGGGTCTTTGTGTGTACTGAAGATTAGTGTTTTTTTAATGGAATTTGATATTTAGTGAACATAAATTTCCTAAGCTTATTAGCAGAGCCAACATGTTCTTTTTTTTTGGTATTCTTAGCCGTATATATATTTTTAGATTTCTTTTTTTTTTTTGTCGTCTATAGTTTTATTAGAGAAATGGGCCTAGCCCAGATCCGATTAAAGCCCGATTACAAACTAAGAAAGCAAAAGTCCATAAACTTTAAACGGCCCATAGGCCCATTATCCTGAAACAAACGATTCCGACGGAGAGTGCGATGAAGAAGCATGGACCACCGCCTCGACTCATCCGCACTTGCCTTTACACCGCCGGAGCAAACCAAACATAGACACGTTCGTCGGAGCTTCAAGACTAGCCAGCCTCCACCTGAACCAATACCATTCTACTCCGCCTTGTCCTCACGCCAGAGATTCCAATCGAATAAATCGATCTCCTCCAGCTTCGCATACTTCAAACCCTAGACACGCGGTTGAGAACCATCTGGAGTTACCCTAAACCGTCGATACCTCACCGGCGCGCTTCATCTTATAAAGAGAAGACATCCGCCGTGAACAAAACCAAACGTAACCGCAAACAGACCGAAAAAACTGAAAATTAAAAACTTAACCCAAGGAGTAACGGGTATCTAAGCGGCAGATCGGAGCTGTGGTAGCCTCCGAACTCCGAAGCCAGGGGCCGGCGAAGACGAATCTGAGGAAGACTCTCTCCCCGGAAGCTTGAGCCGGCGTAAGTGGAACTGAGGAAGCCTCCACCACCCGGGAACGACTACAACTGAACACACGGTTGGCTGTCACCACGAGCCGTCGTCCCACCACCTCACCGCGAAACCAGAAGAGAAGCGTTGTCTCCTTTCAAGGTCTTCACCCGAACAAAGCACCTTCCCGGAACCAAAACTCTAATCCAGATCCGCCAGCATCTTGGGGAGCGACTACGACGCAGAGCAACCAACCCGACTACTCAACTGAAACACGAAGGAAGGAGACCCACCGACGCCGGCACGCGCACAGACGCGCAGTCCGGACGCCGGAGGAACTCTAAACACGGTTCTGACCAGAAAAATATATATTTATATAAAAAAAATCTATTATAAGAAATAAATAGAGGTCATATATTTTTAGATTTCATGTTTTGTAATTTTGTAAAAATACATTGACCGTTAAAAACAAAAACAAAAATCCTGAAACAATAATTTTTAGCAAATTTTATCTCTCTACCTAACATATTATTGACTACGCTATTTGAAAATCTAAAGCCAAAATCTATATATTATTATTTACGAAATAATTTCTCGTATTCGACATCTTAAATTAAAAATTAGACTGGTTTATATCGTTGTTACCCTTATAAATTTATATATAATGAATTATATTATTAAAATAATTTTTATATTAATAATATTATTATATTAGATAAATGAATATAAATTAATATGATAAATTATCAAAATAAAAACACATTTAAAAGATAAAATAATTCTTATATATTTTGTGCTGTTATTTTAAAAAATATTTTTATTATGAAATTAAAAATGAATATATATAAATTATAATTAATATTAATCAAATAAAAATATTTGAATAAAGATATATTTTTTTAAATATTTCTAATACATGAGTGTATATAAAATATCAACACAATAATAAACATATATATTTTGCTGAAAAACTTTGTTATATATAAATAATATGAAACTCCTGCTCATTTACAATGGTATTTAGTCTTTTTTCATTGATTGTTTTTCTTTATTATGCAAACAATTCCTAAAAAAAATTCAATAACTTGGCGATTGGTACGCAGGTAAATCACTCTAATTAAAATTTTAGATGCAATATGGCAAAATGACAGTTTCTATAATTAAACATAGCATATAAAGTAATAAATATCCTTGTGCACACAAAAAAAAGTAATAAATATCCAAAACAGGCATTTTTGTTTCAGAATTAATAGAAAATCTAAGAATGACATATGTTTAATTACAGAAACGGTGTTCGGGGGAAGCCAATCATATCGGGACTTGTGACAAACCTCTCGGGAAGATTCTTCTTTCATCGTCAAAATTGCATAAAGGGTTCAAAGAAATTCTCAAGCTTGTTGTTGTTCAAAGGTATGAACTTTGATCTTCTAACTTGAAATTTGCTGTTTGATTTGGTTTAATTGTTAGTTTTCTTTTCTCGTTAAACCTGTCGATATTTACTGCTTGATTGCAATTGCTTTATGATCTTAGAGTTTCTGCTCTTGTTTAGATTGATTATGTTCGGTAATTTGGTTGGATTGGTTTACTGCTTAGGTTTAAGACTTTGTTTCGTTCTCAAGTTGTCTTGTTAGTGTTTTTATATGATCTTGTGTCTGAAGATTGGCACTTTACATATGAATTGTGTAGTAAATAGGTAAGATGCAAGGAGATGGTAGAGACCCTTTCAACTTTGGTGGTGGTTTTGGTGGCCCTTTTGGTGGTGGTTTTGGTGGTCCTAACAATGGTCCTCCGAATCTGATGTCTAACTTTTTTGGAGGAAGAGATCCGTTTGATGACCCTTTCTTCACTCAGCCTTTTGGTGGTGGCATGTTCCAGTCCAACTTCTTTGGTCCTACCATGGATCCTTTCCCTGGAATGCGTCCTCCATCGGGTTTTATCGAGAATCCACCACAACCGAGAAGGTCTCATGGACCGGTTATTGAAGAGATTGATTCAGATGATGAGAATGAAGAGAAGAAAGTAAGGCTAGGGAAACATGGCAGGTCAAGCAATGAGACTGAAACCGAAGAGGCTAGAGCTGAAGGTGATACATTAGTTTTAAAACCGAAGGAGATTGTTTTGTAACTGACTGTGTGTTTATGTTTCTGCAGAGAGAAGGAACAGACAAATGCAAAACATGAATGTAAATGCTATGGTGAACAATGGACAATGGGAGCCTCAAACTCGTAGTTACAGTTTCCAGAGCTCCACTGTTACATACGGTGGTCATAACGGAAACTACTATACTTCATCCAAGACCAGAAGGACAGGAAGTGATGGGGTGAGTGAGTGAGTGAGTTGTAACTGTTAACGCATTTAGTTTATGTTTAACTACTAAAACTTGTCTGACTGTGAAACAGTTAACTCTTGAAGAAAGCAAAGAAGCTAATACTGCAACACGCGAAGCAGCTCATAGGATTTCTAGAGGGTTACATAACAAGGTAGTGTTTATACATACCCTGAGGATGATGAATGTCTTTCTCCTTTGTTGTTGATCAGTGAGCTCAATGCAAGTGGTGTTCTTATGGTTGCAGGGCCATACAGTTGCGCGTAAACTTAACTCAGATGGTCGGGTTGATACAACGCAGACCTTGCACAATTTAAATGAAGGTGAGTAACACTTTGTGGATGAGAGAACCTGCAAATTCAGATAACCATGTGACCGTTTCTTTTTCTTGCTTTCAATTGCAGATGAGTTGGCTGATTTTGAGCAGTCTTGGAGTGGAAATGCTAGAATGCAGTTACCTGGTCGGTCTGGCTCCTTTGGCAGTAAGTAGTCAAATTACGAATTACATCTTTTTTTTCTTTTTTTTTTTGGTTGCTTCTTACAAGAAGAAAACCTGTCTTTTTGACATGGTTACAGGTGGTCTTGTAAACAGAGAGCAACCAATGTCGCTTCCTTCAACTGATCCAAGCTCTTCACGTGCAAGAGCAGAGTCATCCAGAAGAGCAAAGGCTGCAATGAATGCACAGGGCAGAAACTAAATCTTAGGACTACCATGTCCTGTTAGTGAATGTAACCAAAGACTATTATCTACTTTACTTCGGGTGCATCGTTACTGTAGCATGTATGAGGACATTACTTTGAGGCTTTTATGATAATGGTATATGTATGGGTGGGTTGGGAACCTCTACTACCATGACTTTTAATATTTGTGATTTGCTTAGTATTTAACAGAAATCTGATTTTCTTATTTAATTTGATTTGAAGAAATATAAATATTCGGTTCAGAAAATTTATAGATATTCATAAATATTTATGGATGTTTATGAATATCTCATTTACTTTATTTAATAATATTAAATTAACAAAATTATTATATAAATTTGTTTTCAGAAATATAATTTGCAAAATATAAAATTAAATTAAAAATTAGTGAACTATATTTATTATAAACTCTTATAAAACAATTTTTTGAAAAGAAAATTATAGTTTTATAAGAATTTTATATTCATTTCCTAATTAAATACTTTTATAAGTAATTTTATAAATAAAAAATAAATGTTAAAATAATAATAATAATATAAATTATACATTTAACTAAATATAATTGCAAATATATATATATATAAATATCTATTTCTATAAAATTCGGAACGGAGTGGAGTGAATATCCGCTTATAAATTTTTAGTATTTGTGATTGTTTTGTTAACGGATATTGATTTTTAGTATTTGATTTGTTCTAAATACTTACAAATATCCAAATTTTTAGGATCGAAACGAATAACGAATTGAATCAGATTAAACGAATAAAATGTCCAGCCCTAGGTATATGCATGTTTTTATTACATTAACCTCTTCTTAGCTGCAAGTAAATCAAGTAATCAGATCAAGGGATTTCTTCAGCCATACACATCAGTTTGACTATCTTAGAGCGATTCAATTTTGAGATGATGGTATCAATTCTATTAAGGGCATGGACATTTTATTCAAATCTGAAAATTCAAACATTAACTTATCTGAAAATACTTGACCCAAAACTAAATATTTTTATAAATATTCAGTTAGGTCCAAAATTTCTTTAGCCAAAGAATTGGCACCAAAAAAATTATCTAGATTGATCTAGATCTGAATAGATCTGATGGAAGAAAAGCCGATTTATATTCGATCTAAAATATGAATATTTAATACTATAACTTCATGTATTCTATTTTTTTTTATGTGGCCTAGGCCAAGCCTCCATAAGTTAGTATCTTGATTAAGAGATATATCTTCTTCGTCGCAAATCTATTGACCAATTTAATCAGCTCCTTTGTATTCTTGTAGCTTTCGATTGTTTGCCTCATATCTTCAATATTTTGCGAGACACCAATAAAGCAAACTGAGGCGGCTTGCAAGATTAATTACGCGTTGAAGCTTGTGGATATCAACTCTAACATACCACTTTAGATAGAACTTCATTCTTGGTTATTTGGTAGGGCTCAATCTTCCAAAGACTTAGAATCACGGACTTTAACAAGAGGAACAAGTTTATTCTTCAATTACAAAAAAAAAAAAAAACAAGTTTATTCTTCTTACACATTTCCATGCCAAAAATAAAATATTGTCTCAATTGATCCCGAAAATAAAGAAAATAAAAGTCAATAGTATCAGTTGACATGACATTATTTGGTAATTAACCAAGATGACAAAGACTTCAAAATTCTTACCTTGTGTACCCCTTGGAAGGAGTTGACAAATTCTAGAAAGAGTTGTATGTATTTGATATCAAAATCAGCTATAACAATTATGAAAACTTTTTTTTTGGGTCAAATAATCATGATAACTTCAGCTGAGACAATTATGGCTTAAAGTTGTGAATCCCACATTTAAATAAGCATAAAAACAAAATATGTATAAAATGTCCAAAAAAATGACTCATAATCATAGATTGAAAACAAAGTCACCATCTTGAGTCTCTATGATAGTAGTGTTGGATGTGAAAGACAGTTCCTCACCTAAACAAAGAGGGGGAGACTTACCAAAATGTTGTACCTAGACGAGAATCTGTCAAAATAGTTCATTGCAAAGTAAAGAACGAACATGTCATCGGTGACCTTGTTCTGCACAAAAACAATAACAACTATATATTTTAGTATAATTCAATAATTAAAAGAACTCGAGTAAAAGAATAAAAACAAGCTGACACAAGTAATAAAACTCGAGAAATACTTCAAGCCTGGTGTGAATAACTGCTTGGCAGATCTGTGCCTTCTTTTGTTCATGTAGAAGTTTTCCAGGGCATGAAATTTGATTCCATATACAAATATGCCAAGAGACCGCATCCCTTTGAATTGTATAAATGAAATTGATACATTTTCACTAATAGCCTTAGTTTTTTGCTATTTGCTTCGTTTTTTCTCTTACTTTCCTTGGGAGACCAAAAACTACTGAGAAAATGTTAACATTAAAGCTAATTAACATAAACTTTTAGCATCATCTTATATATATTATGTTACTGAAATTTGAAATTTGTTTAACTAGATAAGTATTAGTTTCCTGTCTCATATAGCTAAAGATCATGAAAATGACAATTGTTATTAAAACAATGAGTTTAACATTGGAATGAATATGTCTAATAAGTGATAGTATTATCTTGCAGATACTTACAACATAATAGTCAGATCTCTCATATTATTGGTAAAGCAATAAAGCATTACAATCAAACTATGATTTTTTTTACCAAAAAACAATGAGTAAGTTCATGATTGTAAAAGATGTAAGTTTTATTTTTGCAAATAATACTTGTGCTTGGACATGTACTTGACTTGGCTATTTCATAAATAGTGCAATCTTTTTTAAATAGTAGTTTTAAATGAAGAACAATTATTAACCATCCAATATACAACAAATTATTTGCTATTATTAATTGGTAAATCATAATTTATTTGTTATTATAAAATATATACACAATAGAAAACTAGACGCTATTAGGGAAAACATGAAATTCTAGGAAATAGTGAATCTAAATAGAATAATGTAAAGTGGTGAACCTAATTAATCTTTAGATTTTACCATCTACTAATACAAAAGATATTCATTATTTTTGATGATGTTGAATAATTAATATTTACCATCTATTAATACAAAAACTAAACCCTTTGTTGATTTCCTCAGTTTTTCCTATTAATACAAAGATACTCATTGATACGAGATTAACAACAAAACCTATAACGAAAAGAATTAAACCCTAAATGAAAAGTGTGAACCTAATTAATCATCGTTGATATTCATTAATTTTAAACTTTGTACAATTTGTTTTTGAAACTTTACCAAGGTAACATGCTGATGAATAAAAAATCACCCTTTTGAGTATCCAGACAGTGCAATTAAGAATATGTAGCCAATATCAATAGAATGTAAAGAGATCGATGAATATGTAAACAATTTGGAAAACAAGGTAAATCAGAGGTATGAAAAGAAGTTTGTGGCAGGAGAGACAGAAAAACAAAGAACAAATGAGTACAAGATCAGTTAACAGAAATAGTTCATTATTTCTATTTACCAAATATTTATTATCGAATGTTTTCTTAACATGAATTTCTCATAAATTACATTGATTTCATTATTGAAGTTTTATTAACATGAATCTCTCAGAAATTTTATTATTATTTCGTTAGAAAATTTCAAAAGTTTAAGAAACTTTTGCTAAAAACTTTTCAAGAAAATTCCACTCTCTTATTTGACATGATTTTTCATTAATTTACGTGATTTTTTTAAATGTCAATATAATTTATGTTGATACCTTAAATCATTCAATTTGAGATAGAATTTGGATATTTAGCTGGAAACTGGAAGACAACATCATCTTCATAAATATAAGAGACATAAAGATAAGTTTTATCCTTTCGGGAGATAGAGGAGATTCTTCCTTTTTAAAAAAGAAAAATCAAATAAATAAAACTAAAACTAGTATCCATTATTAGAGAAACAACTACATTAGCTTTTGAAGAAATTGAAATAAAGAAAGGACACCAAATTATTGAAAATTGAGATGCAGACAAATACGAAACCAAAAGACTTTAATTAACTTCATCATAACTATGTTGGTTTTGGTTTGGAGGTCCGGAAGATGTTCATGAACCATCATCTCTATGAACGACACCCTAATCATTATCTCTCATCCCAAAGATTTCATCCACGTTTCTTCGTGCATCCACATCTGAGAGTTGATTCTTCTGATCCTCATTTGGTTCATACATTTTATTAATAAAGGTAATCAAAGAGGGTTCTGCAAAAGCACTAGATATATAAATATTAGAATATTGCAGTTTTTTATCCTTGGTGATCGCAAGTTCATTATTTGCTGAATCTATTTATTTTTTAAAAAACAATTATTGAGAATATTTTTGAGAATCACTCAATAGCAACATAACCACATGAGGGGTCTTGTATGCGAGCCTCTGCCTCGTAGCAGAGAGAATTAGCAGAGTATTCATGTTGATGTTGATCTTCAAGTTGACTCATGATATTCAAGACATTTTCTACTCCAAAAAATATATGAACACAAGCAAAATTTTCAGACTCTATTGATGGGTAATATGGTGCCATAACGCATGGAAGCCCAACTGTACAAGGGCCGCCGTTCATGAATTGGCACACAACACATTGCTAAATTCATTCTTTATTTTCAGGTTTTCCTTTAGTTTTTAAAAGACGACATTATAAATATTTATTTAATTAATACTAATACATTAACATTATATTATCAATAAAATAAGTTTACAAATAAATCTACACAACTGAATTATGACGGCAAGAACGTAGCAGAGTTTCTTGAAAAACGAATGGTAGTATACAAAACTAGTTCATACTACTTTTTTAAACAAACAATAATTGCTATTGAAAATACAAAATTTAAATTTAAATTTTATCAAAATAGAAAAAGTAAAATAAAAATTACTTAGAAGTTAGGCTATTTAAAAAAGGCTTACAAACATATCAAGATTATACTTGGAGAATATTGAAAATTATAATTCTGCAAAACAAATGATTCTTTTTCTGAATTTGATTATGGTTTAGTGACAAAAAGTCTTGAATTTATAGGATTATATATTTATGTTTTTTATAGTGATAATTAAACATCATTAATTATATACCTAGACACAATTCAATCAATAATCAAATAAAATGCATAATATCATTGGTCATATAACATTAATTGTTAATAAATTTTACATTGAAAATTGAAAACGCTAAATAATTTGGAACAATTTTCAAAAACGTCATGTACTCCCTCCGTTTCATTTTAGTTGTCGTTTTAGGTTTTTGCACACAGATTAAGAAAACATTTAATTTTACATATTTTCAAAATAAAAACACCATTACCTATACACCTAACCACATTTCAACCAATAGAAAAATAGAATGATATATAAAATCATTAAATTTTACATTGAAATTCGAAAACGACACTTATTTTGAAACGAAAATTTTACTCTACAACGACAAGTAATTTGAAACGGAGGTAGTATTAAGAAATGGAGGATTATATATATTTGTTGTTTACATTCATAATGGTATAAATTTTCATCTGAGCTCTACTTCCAAAGTTACTTTACTCCTAAATATTCATTCCACTTTTAATACATGACATTTTACATAAAAATGTTTCAAATTAGATAATGTTTTTATTTTAATGTACAATTTATTAATTTTGGTGTTATATGACCATTTGTTCTCTACAATTTGTTTTGTTATTAGTCAAATTGGTTTAAATTAATAATTAATGATATTTTTTAGAAAATAAAAAAAAATAAACGTTAGGATTGTGACAAACTAAAGGACAAGACTAATAGTTATGTGTTGGATGGCTTTTTCTATGCCTTGCAGATTTGGGTAATGGAAGCAATACCAAAGATAGGAATGCCATTGGCATAAAAAAAATTGACAAACTCTTAAAAAAAGGCCCTAGATGCACTAACTGAATGGGGGCTGCAAATGTGTCATTTGAGAAGATCATTCGGTTGGAGAACATTTATGGATCCGAGGTAATTACAAACTGTTGTTTTAACATTACTTATGTTTTTTGAAATATGTTCAAACCATCTAAATGACATTTACCTTTCTTGTGTATGATGTCATTTATCCTTACATCTCCTCAGCATGGAGCTTTGATGGTGTGACACTGATTTTTTCTTCAGAAAGGATGAGGTGCAAGATTGTAGAGTTGATCAACTCAATGCATTGATAATGGAATTAGTGACCATATATAGGAGTTTGAAGATATTTCAAATATTTCTTTAGACCTTGATGACAAATAAGATGTAGGCAATGAAAATGTAGATGGTGATGAAGACGACTTTAAAACCCCAAATGCATCTGAGAACATAGTTTCTACATCTAAAAAGGGAAAGAAAAATCTTCCAGATAATGGTGTGGAAAAGGAAGCATAAGCCTTTTTTCAACACATGAAGCATAAGCTTCTTTAAAGTTATAATACGTATTCACGAGAAAGTTATATCGACAAGTTCTACTCATGATATAGATCAAAAAAATATAGAACGAGTAGAATATATAAGAAGTTATTGATTACATATTCTACCATATATATATATCATAATAAAACACGTTGAATCAGTTTTCTAAACTAGTTCGATAAATGGAATGAGTATTTTGTGCTAACCTAAGACGTAAAAGGTAATATGTTTTGAATAGCTATTTTGAAAAAAAAAACCCATGAAAATATACTCTTACTTGTGTTTTGAAGAGTTATCATAGTATTTATTTATTTTTAATACTTATAAAATCAATTTTCCATTGAAAAGGGTAAGACATGTTCAATATGGCCAAAAACGAAAAATTTATGTTTTAAGAATTCTCTCTATTTTTAAGAACTTCTCAAAGTTGTATACCCTTGAGTTTTGGCTTAGTAAGATATTAATACAAAAGAGTATGCTATAATCTCCGGCATCGAAGGCCTACTTGTATGTCAGGAAAATCGAATGTAGCATGTCTTATGGAAATTCTATATTCTATTCTTCCAATTTTCTTTCAAAACAGTTATATCAGAAAGGTTAAAAAAAATAATCTATTTTTTGTATATTTTCTTGTTTTCTTACTGTTTTTAATGTTTAGACTGGAAAAAAAAAGAAAGACTAATGCAATAATCTCTCCACCATGCATTATCGGTAATAAAGCCGACGTTAATATATACAATATTCTATGAAAACACGAAAACAGAAAAACATAGAATTATCAAAACATAACACAAATCATTTGAACTTCTATAAAGAAACTTGCTACCTTACCTTGAAAGTTGTTGAACTATATTAGTACTACTTTCTTATCTCATATAACTGAAGATTCATGAAAATGATATTTGATACTAAAATAATGAGTTTAACTTTAGAATGATGTGATGACAAAAAAACATTAGAACAATGTATAACAAATAACTGACAGTATAATCTTGCCAAATATTAAAGTATAATAGTCAAATCTCTCATTGTTGGTAAAGTAATAAAGAATTACAATTAAAATTTATATATTTTACTAAAAACAATGAATACTTTTATGATTGTAAGTTATTTTTGTAATTTCTTTTCATAAAATACTGCTTGTACGTGGACATGTACTTGATTTGACAGTTTCGTTAAATAGCGAAATGCTTTTTAAGTAGAAGTATAACACAAAGAATACTGATTAAATATTCAATATACAATAACTTATTTGCTATTAATAGATTGTAAAATGATAACTTATTTGTTATTTTAAAATTTACACACAATATAAAACTAAACGCGGCGAGAGAAATCTTGAAATTCTAGGAAAATGTAAAGTGTGACAATCATAAAAACATATAACAAGAAAAAAGAAACCCTAAATTAGAAGTATTGAACCTAATTAATCTTCGCTCATGTTTAATAGTTTTAAATTTTATACATTTTATTATTGGAGATTTACCAAGGTAACATGCTGATGAATAAAAAACATTCTTATGAGTATGTGATGTGAGAATAAATAGATTATGGTGTGTGAGTGGAGTATAGAACATAGAGTGGTCGAAATCAAACGAAAGAGAATGTGAAAGAGTTTGTGAGAATGTAAAAGATTGTAATGGCGAATAAAGAGTATGCGATATTCTTGTGAGTATTTCTTGAAAGAGTAAGAGTAACGAAAGATTAGAGAGATTATTGAGACCAGAGATATGTGAAGAAGAAAGGGGAACTCCCCCATTCACCTTGCTTAAATTTGTCCACAATGAGGCTATTTATAGCCAAGAGTACACAACAACTCTAGACAATAAACTACTATTATCTTGGGAAAGCCTTAAACTAATATTATTTTAGGAAACATTAAATAATTATTTTAGGATGAGGACAAGGTTTCTGCTACAACTGAGGGTGAGATAGGGACAACTTCAAAATCTACTTCCTTAAGCTCACATGTGATCCCATTTGAATTCAAAATATCTCTTTGGTCACCATCTCCTTCTCTTCTATCTTGGACTTAATAAGAAGTCTTGGGTTGTGCACATTGGTCTTGATTCTTTTGCACAAACTCTGCACCAAATATTATTTTAACCCTTGTTTTGCATATCATTCTTTAGGTGATTTGAGGCTGACCCAGACTTTGCACATTCATGATCTTTCTTGTGAAAATATTGTGCATTATTTATTTTGCACAATATTTGCACAAGCGACTTGACCACTCTCAAATGGTGCTTTTTCCTTCTTCATTTCAACATGTGCACAGTACAATCAGTAATATGTAACTGATATCAATAGAATGTGGAAAAATCAGTCTGTCACATCTCGGTTTATGGTAATTGGAAAAGTTTACAAAAATTGAGTCGACTATCTGTGTCACCAAAGTGCACTTACTTTTTCGGTCACACATCCATTTAGAACTTCAAGTTAAAGCATGCTTTGATTGGGAGTAGTGGAAGGATGGGTGACCTACCATGAAGTAATTCGCGATATCATGTGAGTGAGACAAATTCATGGGGAACGGTCATGTGATGATTGCATGTTCATTAAATAAGTGTTTCGAACCTCCAAAAAATTAACGCACTGTCTGTCGCACGAAATGAGACTCATGAGCGAGTGATCGGGTGGGGGAGGCCCATTAGCTTGGGGCATTACAAGGGTTTTACGAGCTTAACCCAAACGAGTGTGGAACCCTTGTATTGACTCACACTAACATGGGTAATGATTTTGGGGCAAAAAAGGACGTAGGGCTTTGTGAGAGAGGGTGAACTATAACATCCTGGTTTGTGGTATATGGAAAAATTTAAAATAATTGATTTGGTTGCCTATGTCACCAAATTGCATTTAACTTTTTGGCCACACATCCGTTTAGAACTTCAAGGTTAAGTATGCTTTAGATGGAGTACTAGAAGGATGAATGACCTACCAAAATACCATTCACGGTATCGTGCGAATGAGACCAAAGTATGGGAAAAGTCGTGTGTTGATAGCATGGTCAGTAAACAAGTCTTCTGAGCCTCAAAATTTAATGCACCGCCAATTGCATGGAATGGGCCCATGGGTCAAGTGAACGGATGTGGAAGGCCCATTAGTTGTGGATAATCGGGGCATTATACAATAAATGTGTAATCGATTAAGAAGACAAGCTAAATCAGGGATATGAAAGAAATTTGTGAGATTAAAAATGAGAAGCAAAGAACAAAGAACAAATGTGTAGTTAACAACAATGTCCAATATCTCTATAGGTACCAAATACTTTACTATTGAATGGTTCTTATCCTGAATCTCTCATAATTAATTTGATTTCATAATTAAAAGTTTATTAACATGAATATCTCACACATATTTCTATTATTTAGTTAAAAAAATATAAAAAGCTTAAGAAATTCAAGCTAAAATCTTTTCATGAATTCTTCAATCTCTTCTTTGACATGATTTTTCAAAAACTTACTATACTTTTATTAAATATCAATATAACTTATGTTTAGACTTTAAATTATTCAATTTAAAATAAACCCTCGATATTTAGTTGGAAGAACATCATCATCCTCATAAGGGACATATATAGTTGAATTTTACTCTTAAGGAGATATGTGTGAGTTGATTATTCCTTTTGTTTGAATGAATCAAATAAATAAATAAAAACATAAGTATCCATTATTAAAATAAAAATACATAATCTTTTGATGAAATTGAAATAAAAAAGGAACAAAAATATTATTAGAATTAAGATTCATACAAATACGAAACAAAGTATTTAATTAAATTCATCAAAACTATGGTTGATTTTGGTTTGGAGGTTCGGAAGATGGTCCCGAAGATGTTGATGCACCAGCATCTCTATGAACATCACCCCGATCATTTTCTCTCCCTCTAACGGTTTCATCCGCATTCCTTCGTGCATCCACGCCAGCGAGTCACATAAGTTGATTCTTCTGATCCTCATTCAATTCCAAAATTTAATTAATATGGGAGAATAAAAAGATTTCTGCAAAATCACTAGGTATAGAAAGGTTAGAATATTGAGATACCTTATTCATGTTAATTGCAAGTTCATTATTTGCTGAATCTATTTTCCTTTTTTAAATCATTGAAAATAATTTTGAGAACCACTTTTTTACCAACATAACCATTTATGGTCATTTATACGAGCCTCTGCCTCATAGCATATAGTGTTAGCAGCAGATTCATGTTGTTGATGATCTTCAAGATTATTCAGAACGTTGCAAATATTTTCGACTCCAAATTTTTTACGAACACGATCAAAATTTTCAGGCCCAGTTGATGGGAAAAATGTGCCCAATGACATGTCTACCTAACTCTACAAAGGCCTTTGTACATTACTTGGCATATGACACAAATTGTTAAATTCATTCTTCTTCGTTTTAGCTTTGCTTAATTTTTAAAGATGAACTTATAAAGAAGGTTTTTAATTAAGAACATATTTACATTCTAAATATTTATATATATTAAAAATCATATTTTTAATAGATAAATTAAGCTACACAATTGAATTATGAAGGCAATGACATAAGAGATTTTCTTATGAAACAAATGGTAAAATACAAAAATAAAAACATTGAATGGTTTATACTACTTTTGAAAAAGAAGCAAGGATCAGTTTCGAAAACACAAATTTTTTTATTGAACTTATTTTCAAAATGAAAAAATTTAAAAAAAATAACTTAAAAGTTAGGGTATTTAAAAAAAACCTACAAACCTATCAATCAATACATGATTATACCTAGAGAAGCTAGAAATTTATGATTCTGCAAAAAAATTATTTTCCTTGAATTTGATTGCTGTTTATAATGACAAAATGTCTTTAATTTATAGGCAATATCCTAAATTGTTACTTAAGTAAGAATATAATGAATCTAATAAATAAAGTAAGTTTGACCGCTATGCTTTCTTATTTTTCTAAGGATGAGAGGTTTAACTAATTTGTCAACAAACAAGAGATTTGATTATAAGAATTGACTGTTTTAGCAAAATAATGCTATAACCAATTTGATTTGCTAACCATATAAATTCATTTTAAATATATTCCCCTATCTTTTTAATTAATAATTAAGTCTTAATATGAGCACATACATGATACATGTATAACTATGTCTCCATGAATCTGAACTGAATTTCCATAATTGCATTATATTCATTGCCAGTCTATAATTTATTGGTCCGCTTATGCTCTTTGCCATAGAGAATTCAGATGCGTTACGGATGTGTCGACTACACCAAAACCATATCCATAAGTCAACAGAGGAAAAGCTTTTGTATGGTCGTTTTAGCCCTAATTAAGCACTATAAGAAATTTTTTTTGCTCCGCTTTTCTTGCAAACCATTTGACATGATTTTCTGTTACTCGATCAAACAAAATGTCTAGATTCTTCACATGAAGATTCATTTTATTCACCAGTCTATGGAAGTTTAATCTTGCGAACAAGGGGAGGAAGCATGAGTCGTTTTGTATCATTTCTATATTGGAGATATTAGAGATAAGGGTTTTGAGTAAGAAAAAAAGCACACAATCATCAAAGCCTAACACAAATCAATTTAATTGCTACAAAGCTACTTTCTACTTTACCTCAAAATTTGAAAGTTTTTTTAACTATATAAATATTTGCTTCTTATGCCAATCATATAACTGCAGATTGTGAAATGAAAATTGTCAATTTATACTAATACAATGAATGTAACATAAGCAAGATGTATGACAAATAGGTGATAGTAGAACTAACTATCTTTTCCCTTTAAGAACTATCATATAGCACAATATGCACACAACTTCAGCAATCATCCTGATCTCCATAAATTTAAAGTTCACAGTCTTATTACACCTGAACGTGAAAGTTAGAAATCTATTTCTCCCTAAATTGTTGGTTAATCCCATAAAACCAAACATATACCTTGTTCGTATGAAACAAAACCAATTTTAAACCAAAATGAACATGTGACCCATTCCGGTTACAAATTTTAATTGTAGTAAACACCCAGTTTCAACGAGAAACCCTAAAAAGTAATCAGTTTGGAGAAATTGAATTCTAGCGAGAATTGGAGAATAGAGAGTGACGAAACAAATTAAAGATGAGAAATGTGTCTGACAATTCGAGTGGGTCATAGCGAGAAATGTCAAAAGGAAAGATCTCAGATATTCCAAGTAAATAATGGTGTGGGTTTGAAATATTGTTAAACATGTCGAACTCCTAGAATAATCCACATAAAAAATCATTCACGGTATCGTGCGAGTGAGAACAACGCGTGAGAAAAGTCGTGTGCTAATTACAGAGTCAGTATACAAGTCTTTCGAGCCTCAAAAATTAATGCACTGCCCATCACACGGAATAGGCCCATGGGTCGAGTGAATGGATGTGGAAGGCCCATTAGACGTAGATAATCAGGGCATTATACAATAAATGTGTAAACAATTAGGAAGACAAGCTAAATCAGGGGTATGAAAGAAGTTTGTGGGATTAAACATGAGAGACAAAGAATAAAGAACATATGTGTAGTTAACAACAATGTTCAATATTTCTATACGTACCAAATATTTTATTATTGAAGGGTTTTTAACATGAATCTCTCTTAAATTAATTTGATTTCATTATTAAAAGTTTATTAACATCAATATCTCACACTTATTACTATTACTTAGTTAAAAAATTCAAAAGCCTAAGAAATTCATGCTAAAAAGTTTTCATAAATTCTTCATTCTCTTCTTTGACATGAATTTTCAAAAACTTACTATGCTTTTTATTAAATAATAATATAAATTATGTTTAGATTTTAAATTATTCAATTTGAAATAAACCATTAATATTTAGTTGGAAGAACATCATGATCCTCATAAGGGACATATATAGTTGAATTTTACTCTTCAGGAGATATGTGTGAGTTGATTATTCCTTTTGTTGAATGAATCAAATAAATAAAAAACATAAGTATCCATTATTAAAATAAAAAATACATAAACTTTTGATGAAACTGAAATAAAATAGGAACCAAATTATTATTAAAATTGAGATGCATATAAATACGAAACAAAGTCTTTAATTAACTTCAACCAAACTATGGTTGGTTTTGGTTTGGAGGTTCGGAAGCTGGTCCCGAAGATGTTGATGCACCAACATCTCTATGAACATCACCCTGATCATTTTCTTTCTCTCCAACGGTTTCATCCACGTTCGTTCGTGCGTCCACGTCTTGGAGTCGATTAAGTTGATTCTTCTCATCCTCATTCAATTCCAACATTTAATTAATACGGGAAAATAAAAAGGGTTCTGCAAAATCACTAGGTACATGAAGGTTAGAATATTGGGATACCTTATTCATGTTGATTGGCAGTTCCTTACTTGTTGAATCTATTTCCCTTTTTAAATTATTGAGATGATTTTCGAGAGCCATTTTTTGACCAACATAACCATGTATGGGATCATTTATACGAGCCTCTGCCTCGTAGCATAGAGCATTAACAGCAGATTCACGTTGCTGATGATCTTCAAGATCATTCAGAATGTTGAAAACTTTTTCGACTCCAAAAATTTTACTAACACGATCAAACTTCTCAGGTTCTGTTGATGGGAAAAATGGTGCACAATGGCATGTCTGCCCAAGTCTACAAGGGCCGTTGTACATTACTTGGCACACGGCACAGATTGGTAAATCCATTCTTCTTCTTTTTAGGCTTTCCTTCAAATTTCAAAGACGACATTATGAAGAATATTTTTAATTAAGAACATATGTACGTTCTACATATATATATATATATATATATATATATATATCAAATCTACAACTTGAATTATGTAGGCAATGACATAAAAAAATTTTTATGAAACAAATGGTAGTATACAAAAATAAAAATATTGAATGGTTCATACTACTTTTGAAAAGAAGCAAGAAAAAAGTTTTGAAAATACAAATTTTTAATTAAACTTATTTTCAAAATGTAAAAGGCTAAACAAAAATAACTTAGAAGTTAGGGTATTATAAAAAAACCCCTACAAACCTATCAATCAATACATGATTATACCTGGAGAATCTTGAAAATTATGATTCTGCAAGACAAATTATTTTTCTTGAATTCGATTGTTCTTTATACTGACAAAATGACTTCAATTTATACGCAATGTTTTAAATTATTACTTAAGGAAGAAAATAATGAATCTAATAAATAAAGAAATTTTGACCGTAAGGCTTTCTTATTTTGCTAAGGATAGAAATTTGACTAATTTGTCAACAAACAAGAGATTTGACTATAAGAATTGACTATTTTGGCAAGATAATACTAAAACCAATTTGATTTGCCAAACATTTAAATTAATTTTTATTTATTAGTTTGCCTTTTTAATTAAGAATTAAGTTTTAATATGAGTACATACATGATATATGTATAACTATGTGTCCATTAATCTGAATTGAATTGCCATAGTTGCATTATACTCATTGTCAATCTGTAATTTATTGGTCTGTTTATGCTCTTTGCCACAGATAATTTAGATGCGTTAACGGATTTGTCGACTACACCAAAACCATATCCATAAGCGATGATTTGACATGAGTCAATGAGCGAGGAGCTTTCTTATGGTCATCTTTAACCCAAATTAAGCGTTGTAAGATATCTTTTCTGCTTTGCTTTTCTTGCCAACCATTTGAAATGACTCTCCATTATTCGATCAAACAAAATATCTAGCTTCTTCACCTGAACATTCATCTTATTCACCAGTCCCTGGAAGTTGAATCTTGCGAACAAGGGGAGGAAGCATTAGTAGTTTTGAATCCTTTATATGTTGGAGGAATCCGGGATAAGGGTATTGAATAAGACAAAAAAGCACACATCAATTAAAGCCTTACACAAATAGTTTTAACTGCTACAAAGCTACTTTCCACTTTACCTCAAAATTTGAAAGTTGTTTAACTATATAAATATTCATTTATTATGCCACTCATATAACTGCGGATTATGAAATGACAATTGTCAATTAATACTAATACAATGAATGTAACATTAGAATAATGTATAGGTGATAGTATAACTAACTATTTTCCCTTTAAAAACTATCATATAGCATAATATCCACACAAACTGCAGCAATCATCTTGATCTCCACAAATTTAAAGTTCACAATCTTATTAACATGAACGTGAAAGTTAGAAATATATTTCTACCTAAATTATCGGTTAATTCAATCAAACCAAACCTATACCTGGTTTTTCTGAAAAACCCAATTTTAAACCCAATGAAATTGTGACCCAATCCGGTTTAAAATTTTAATCGTAGTAAATACTCAGTTAACAACAAACCCCTACAAAGAAATTAGCTTAGGGAAATTGATTTCTGGAGAGAATTGGAGAATAGATAGTGACGAAATAAATTAAAGATTAGCAATCGAGTAGGTCAACGATGTAAACTGGAAATGGAAAGATCTCATATATTCCAAATAGATAATGGTGTGGATTTGAAATACTATTAAAGATGCCAAACTCCGAGAACAATCCACATCAAAAATAATTTACGGTATCGTGCGAGTGAGACCAAAGCATGAGAAAAGTCTTTGCAGGGTCAGTAAACATGTCTTCCAAGCCTCAAAAATAAATGCACCGCCCGTCGCATGGAATGGGCCCGTGGGTCGAATGAACGGATGTGGGAGGCCCATTAGTCGTAGATAATCGGGGCATTATGCAATAAATATGTAAACAATTAGGAAGACAAGCTTAATGAGGGGTGTGAAAGAAGTTTGTGGGATTAAACATGAGAGGCAAAGAACAAAGAACAAATTTGTAGTTAACAACAATGTTCAATATCTATATACTTACCAAATATTTTATTATTGAAAGGTTTTTAACATGAATCTCTCATAAATTAATTTGATATCATTATTAAAAGTTGATTAACATGAATATATCACACATATTACTGTTATTTAGTAAAAAAAATCAAAAGCTTAAGAAATTCATGCTAAAATCTTTTCATGAATTCTTCAATCTCTTATTTGGCATGATTTGTTTTTTAAAAAAAAATCTATACTTTTTATTAAATATCATTATCACTTATGTTTAGACTTTAAATTATTCAATTTGGACTAAATCCTTGATATTTAGTTGGAAGAACATCATCATCCTCATAAGGGACATATATAGCTGATTTTTAATCTTCATAAGATATGTGTGAGTTGATTCTTTCTTTTTTGAATGAATCAAATAAATAAATAAAACAGAAGTATCCATTATTAAAATAAAAAAATACATAAACTTTTGATGTAATTGAAACAAAAAAAAAGAATCAAATTATTATTAGGATTGAGATGCATACAAATATGAAACAAGGTCTTTAATTAACTTCAACAAAACTAAGGTTGGTTTTGGATTGGAGGTTAGGAAAATGGTCCCGAAGATGATGATGCACCAGCATCTCTATGAACATCACCCTTATCATTTTCTCTCTGTCCAACAGTTTCATCCACATTCCTTCGTGCATCCACATCTGGGAGTCGCCTAAGTTGATTCTTCTGATGCTCATTCAATTCCAACATTTAATTAATATGGGAGAATAAGGAGGGTTCTGCAAAATCACTAGGTATATGAAGTTTAAATTATTGGTATACCTTATTCATGTTGATTGCTAGTTCATTATTTGTTGAATCTATTTTTCTTTTTAAATTATTTAAAATATTTTCGAGAACCAATTTGTACCAATTTAACCATATATGGGATCACTTATACGAGCATCTGCCTCGTAGCTGAGAGCGTTAGCAGCATATTCACATTGCTGATGATCTTCAAGATCATTCAGAATGTTGCAAACATTTTCGACTCCAAAATTTTTACGAACATGATCAAACTTTTCAGGCTCTGTTGATAGGAAAAATGGTGCCCAATGGCATGTCTGGCCAAGTCTACAAGGGTCGTTGTACATTACTTGCCATACAAAACAAATTGTTGAATCCATTGTTTTTCTTTTTAGGCTTTTCTTCAATTTTTATAGACGACACTATAAAGAATTTTTTTGATTAAGAACATATGTACATTCTACATATATATATTAAATATAATATTTTAATAGACAAATATGGCTACACAATTGAATTATGAAGACAATGACATAAGAGAATTTCTAATGAGACATATGGTAGTATACAAAAATAAAAATGTTGAATGGTTTATACTACTTTTGAAAAAGAAGCAAGAATAAGTTTTGAAAACAAAATTTTTTAATTGAACTTATTATCAAAATGTAAAAGACTAAACAAAAATAACTTAGAAGTTAGGTTATTTTCAAAAAAAAACTACAAACCTCTCAATTGATACATGATTATACATGGAAAAATTTGAAGATTTTTATTCTTCAATACAAATTATTTTTCTTGCATTTGATTGTTTTTTATAATGACAAAATGTCTTCAATTTATAGGCAACATCTTAAACTATGACTTAAGGAAGAAAATAATAAATCTAATAAAGAAAGAAAGTTTGACTTTAATGCTTTCTATTTTTCTATGGATGAGAAATTTTACTAATTTGTCAGGAAATAAGAGAATTGACTATAAGAATTGACTGTTTTGGCAAGATAATACTATAACCAATTTGATTTGCCAAACTTTTAAATTAATTTTTATTTATTACTCTATCTTTTTTAATTAATAATTAAGTATTAATATGGACACATACTTGTATAACTACGTGTCCATGAATCTCAATTGAATTGCCATAATTTCATTTACTTATTGCCAATCTATAATTTATTGGTATGCTTATGCTCTTTGCCATAGAGAATTCAGATGCTTAACGGATTTGTCAAATACACCAAAACCATATCCATAAGCAATGACTTGACATGAGTCAACGAGCGAGGAGCTTTCTTATGGTCGTTTTAACTTTAATTAAGCATTGTAAGAAATCTTTTTTGCTTCGTTTTTCTTGCCAACCATTTTATGTGACTCACCATTACTCGATCAAACAATATATCTAGATTCTTCACATGAACATTCATCTTATTCACTAGTTCCTAGAACTTAAATCTTGCGAACAAGGGGATGAGGCATGAGTAGTTTTGAATCCTTTCTATATTGGAGATATCTGAGATCATGGTTTTGAGTGAGACAAAAAAAACACATAACTATCAAAGCCTAACACAAATCATTTTAACTGTTACAAAGCTACTTTCCACTTTACCTCAAAATTTGAAAGTTGTTTAACTATATAAATATTCGCTTCTTATGCCACTCATACAACTGCAGATTATGAAATAACTATTGTTATTTTATACTAGTACAATGAATTTAAAATTAAAATGATGTATGACAAATAGGTGATAGTAGAACTAACTATCTTTTCCGTTTAAGAACTATCATATACCACAATATCCACACAAATTTCAACACTTATCCTGGATCTCCATAAATTTAAATTTCACAATCTTATTACACATGAATGTGAAAGTTTGAAATATATTTCTCCCTACTGTTGAAATTATCGCTTAATCTAATCAAACCAAACATATACCTAATTCGTCTCAAACAAAACACAATTTTAAACCCAATTGAACCTGTGACCCAATCTAGTTTCAAATTTTAATCGTATTAAACGCTCAGTTTCAACGACAAACCCTAAAAAGAAATAAGTTTGGAGAAATAGATTTCTGGAAAGAATTGGAGAATAGAGAGTGACGAAATAAACTAAATATGAGCAGTGTGTCTGGAAATTCGAGTGGGTCATCACATAAAATGTCAAATGAAAATGGAGAGATCTCAGATATTCCAAATAAATAATGGTGTGAGTTTGAAAATACTGTTAAACATGTAATCCACACCGAAAATCATTCACGGTATCGTGCGAGTGACACCAAAGAATGAGAAAAGTTGTGTGCTGATTTGAAGGTCAGTAAAAAAGTCTTTCGGGCCTCAAAAATTAATGCACCATCCATCTCATAGAATGGGCCAGTGGGTCAAGTGAACTGGTATGGAAAGCCCATTAGTCGTAGATAATCGGAGCATTATACAATAAATATGTAAACAATTAGAAAGACAAGCTAAATCATGGGTTTGAAAGAAATTTGTGGGATTAAACATGAGAGGCAAAGAACAAAGAACAAATGTGTAGTTAACTGCAATGTTCAATATCTCTATACGTACCAAATATTTTATTATTGAAGGCTTTTTAACATGAATCTCTCATAAATTAATTTGATTTCATTATTAAAAGTTTACTAACATGAATATCTCACACATATTACTATTATCTAGTAAAAAAAATCGAAAGTTTTAAGAAATTCATGCTAAAATATTTTCAAGAATTCTTCAATCTCTTCTTTAACATGATTTCACTACAAGAAAACAGGGTATATTCCAACGGAAATTCCGACGGAGAAGTAATTCCTCGGAATATACCAACGGAATTCCGAGAAAACCCAAAAATCATGTTTCTTCAGAATTTCGTCGGAAACTACCGACGAAATTCCGAGGAACGTGTATTTCGTCGGTATAAACCGAAAAAATTCCGAGGACACGGATTTCGTCGTTTTTTTCCGACGAAATTTCGACGATAATTGATCCGTTAAAAGAGCCGTTGTGGTTTTTGAAAAATTCTGACGGAATTCCGAGGATTCGTCGGAATTTCGTCGGAAATGTCGGCAGCATTTCATCTATAAATACAAGCACCCCTCACCCTCTTCATTCACTCAATATTTTCATCCTCTCACTCACTTTACACACGAAATATATTCAAAAAAACATGTCTTCTTCAAATTATTATCGTTCTTGGATGGATCGACCTCATATGGATCCTAACACGAGATTGCTTACGAATGAATATCAAGAAGGTATAGCCGAATTCATGGGGTAGTTCATCGACAACCGGAAGCAAAAACGGGTATGTTAAGAAGTCTTTGCTCTACTTGTAAAAATAAAAAGGTTATAAAAGAGTGGGATGTTTGGACACATCTATATTTGAATGGGTTTACACGTAGTTACAAAATTTGGTATCATCATGGAGAAACTGATTATGAATATGGTAGTACTAGCGAACCTCAAACTGCGGATAGGTTAGAAGAACCAATTAGAACGGATGTAGATTATGGTGGAGGTACTGAGCAGATGGTACATGATCATTTTAGAGGGGGGAAATTACCCAATGCAGAAGCTAGGAGATTTTTTGATATGTTGGATGCAGGCAAACAACCTTTGTACAAAGGTTGCAGAGATGGGCATTCACTTTTATCATCTGCAACAAGACTGATGGGCATTAAAACAGATTATAATTTGGCTGAAGATTGTGTGGATGCGATTGCTGATTTTCTAAAAGGTGTTCTACCAGAAGATAATCTAGCTTCGGGTTCATACTATGAGGTTCAGAAACTCGTAACTGGTCTTGGTTTATCGTATCAGGTAATAGATATATGCATCGATATCTGCATGATATATTGGAGGGCGGATTAGAACCTGCTTCAGTGAAAATTTTGTGGGAAAGTTCGTTATAGAGATACGAGTGGAAGAGTTCCAGTGCCATACAAAAGGATGTGGTATTTGCTGTTGACAGAAAGGTTGAAGAGGTTGTATCAGTCTGAACGCACAGCCCAACCAATGAGATGACATGCGGAGCATTCAACAGATGGTGAGATTAGACATCTTTCAGATGGTGAGATTAGACGTCCTTCAGATGCAAAAGCTTGGAAGCATTTCCAATCAACATATCCAGAATTCGCATATGAGAGAAGAAATGTCTACCTTGGATTATGTATCGATGGTTTTAGCCCATTTGGCAAGCATGGAAGATAATATTCTCTATGGCCAGTCATTCTTACACCATACAACTTACCGCCAAACTTGTGCTTGCGCCGAGAGTTTTTGTTTCACTCCATTCTCGTTCCCGGGCCAGAAAATCCTAGGAGATCACTTGATGTGTTTCTTCAGCCACTAATATATGAGTTGCAACAACTATGGGCTCAAGGTGCTGAAACATACGATGTTTCGTGTAAAGAAAACTTTCAAATGTGGGCAATACTTATGTGGACAATAAGTGATTTTCCAGCATATGGTATGTTATCTGGATGTACAACGCATGGAAGGTTATCATGTCTATATTGTCAAGATAACACAGATGCTTTCCAACTAAAACACGGAAGGAAAACGTGTTGGTTTGACTGTCACAGGAGATTCCTATCACCTGATCATCCATATAGTAGGAGTAGGACTTTGTTTACGAAGAACAAGAAGGTGTTTGACAGTCCACCTCCAGAAATTTGTGGGGCAGATTTGTTGACACAATTAAGAGATTTTGGTGCAAAAAGGACGCCAGACGTTTGTGGACATGTGCATTATCCAGTAGATGCTGTTGGAGAACTACATAATTGGCACAAAAGGAGTATTTTCTAGGATCTACCATACTGGAAGGATCATCTGATGCGGCATAATTTAGATGTCGTGCATATTGAGAAGAACTTTTTTGACAATATCATGAACACGATCCTTAACGTCCAAGGTAAAACAAAAGATAATTTGAAGTCAAGACTGGATTTAGTCGATATATGTGCGCGTTCCGAACTTCATGTTGATGAGAATGGTAGGGCTCCTGCTCCCATATACCGACTGGATGCAATGGTAAAAGATGCGTTATTTGATTGGATTTCAAACGATGTGGAATTTCCAGATGGTTACGCATCTAATTTACGTAAATGTGTTGACAGAAGAAAAAGAAAGTTTATTGGCTTGAAGAGTCATGATTGTCATGTAATGATGAAGCGCCTCCTTCCGTTTGCTTTCTCGGGACTATTACCTCGAAATGTTCATGAAGCAATTGCAGGGATAAGTGCTTTCTTCCGTGATTTATGCACGAGATCAGTGACTCCATAAGGTATCCAAAATTTGAAGTCTAACATACCTGTGATCCACTGCAACCTCGAGAAGATATTTCCTCCATCATTTTTTGATGTTATGGAGCATCTTGTTATTCACTTGGCAAGAGAATTGGAACTTGGTGGTCATGTGCAGTTTAGATGGATGTATCTTTACGAGCGGTATATGTTTCATCTAAAGAAGAAGGTCAAGAATTTAAGTAAGGTGGAAGGTTCTATTGTCGCACAGATGATCAATGAAGAAACTTCAAACTTTGCTGAGTACTACTTTCCAGCAGAAGTGCAGACAAAAAACAGAAAACATGATCGGCATGATGATAGAGGCGAAAGGGCAACATATTATGTTACGGTTCCAAATATCTTCACAGATGTCGGACGACTTAGCGGAAAATCAAAGGACCGTCGACTTACTGAGCATGAGCACAGTCATTTGCAAACATATCTGCTCACAAACTACGAAGATATTCTTCAATATGAGAGGTACATATATAATTATGTTTAAAATAATTATTTTAACAAGTTGTAATTTAAATCTTAATTAATTTCATTCATGTGTACATGATTTTCATGGCTGAAAAGCGGTTCACTCATAGACACACCACAGAAGAGGAACTTGAAGAACTGAAGCAGAGAGAATTTTCTGCTTGGATGCTTGGTTATGTGAGTGATTTTAACATATTATTATTAATCACATGTTATCATAATTAATCCTCGGAATATTGCTATAACATATTTTCTATTAATAGGTGTATGCTGGAATTGCCAGAGGTGAAACATTTGATGATTGGATACGCGAGATGGTGTGTGGACCACACCATGTTGTGAAGTCATATCCGAGATTTTGTACTCGAGGATATGCATTCACAACTCAAAAGAGGAAAAGTTCAAGTACAACTTATGATGTTGGTGTCTCGTCTGCATTTGGAGATGATGTGTACTACGGAAATATACGCGAAATTTTGGAAATCAGGTATCCAGGCATGGTTGGATTGCGGTGTACGATTTTCTATTGTGATTGGTACGACAACACTACAGATCGAGGCATAAGAACAGATGCATTTGGTGTTACATCAGTACATTGGCGACGAAAGCTGCAATATTATGATCCTTTCATTCTTGCTTCGCAAGCCGATCAGGTAATTATATATATATATATGTCAATTTATTCATAATGATTCATTCGTGTCTATATATTACTATTACTAATTTACATAAAAAAATTATATTTATAGGTTTTCTATATCAAGTATCCTCGGGTTAGGAACAGAGATGATCCATGGGTCACTCTTATATCACTCAACCCGAGAGGGCGAGTTCACGAAAGTTCTGATCAAGACCCACTACAACCAAGCACATCCGGAAACTTAAGTACAGCTGAAGATTTAGCAAATGCTGAGCTTGTAGTCGATTTAACCGACTTTGGAGAGGAAGCTCTTGTTCACGAAGAGGATGAACCTGTGATTGGAGAGTATCACCAAGATTCAGATTCAGATTCATCTGGTGATGACTCGGAATCAAAGTAGAACCCACGTCCCGGGTTTTTTTTTTTAAACGAAGAAATTCCGAGGAAATAGGGGTTAGTCCTCAGAATTTCCTAGGAATATACCTTTGTACACTTCGGATTTGGGGTTTGAGTTTAGGGGCAACCTATTCGTTGGAATGTCCTAGGTAATTTCCGAGGAAATTCCAACGAAAGGGTCTTTTTCCTCGAAATTTTCCGAGGAAATTCTGACAAAATATTATATTTTGAACCGAAAACATCATTTACGGTTAGAAATAAAAAAATACGACAAAAAAACCTTACTAAGTGTCTTACATTGATTTTCAGTCCAAATGTTAGTTTGTTTTCAAATAATAAATACTTTTCCGATTGTATGAACGAAATTCATACACTTCAAGAGAAACACTTATACAGTTTAATAAACGAGAAGGACAATACTTGTAATCGATTTCAAATTTTTGTAATTTAATGGTTTATCCACATCTATAGATAGAATTCTCAATGTTATGCATTGGACAACTTTGAAATTATGTAAGAAAGATCTAGGATTCACAAATTTGAGGTTTCCAAAACCAAACAAGGTTTCCTCGGAATATACCGAGGAAATTTCGACGAATAGGTAATATGTTTATCCAATAAGGAGACATGCAGAGTATATTCTGTTTTCCTCAGAATTTCTTCAGAAGTTTCCGAGGAAATTTCGAGGAAAAGGGGAATATGATGTGCATCGATTATGTTGTTTTGTCCGATTAATGGCTTTTCCAAGGAAATTCCGACGAATTTTTAGTATTCGTCGGAATTTCCTCGGAAATTTCATTACCCGAGAAATGGAACCGCCAAAAAATTTCGCGAAAATCAATTTTAATGGATTCCTAGGAAATTCCGACGACCCTTGTCCGTCTGAAATTTCCGTGTTTATTATCCAGAAACCTTTCATCTTCCCCATTTCTCTTATCTCTCTCACGATTTCCGGCGAAGCTCTCTCCATTTCCTCCATTATTTTCGGTCAATCTTCTCCATTCCTCCCCAAAAACTATTCCTAAACATGTAAGAACATATCCCACTCTTTTTGGTTCTTTTTGTTAAGTTTTAGAATGAATTTGATGATTTTAGGTTTGGTAGATTGTTGTTTTTCGATTTAGGATTGTTAGGATTTAGGATTGTTAGGATTGTTAGGATTTAGGATTATATTGTTAGGATTGTTTGGATTTAGGATTTTTAGGTTTATAAAACTATTTTTTAGATTTATAAAAACGTTTAAAACGTTTTTTAATATTTATAAAACGTTATTAATATTATAAAACGTTTTTTATATTTATAAAACGTTTTTTATTATTTATAAAACATTATTAATATTTATAAAACGTTTTTTATATTTATGAAATGTTTTTTATATTTTTAAAATATTTTTTATATTTATAAAACGTTTTGTAATATTTATAAAATGTTATTAATATTTATAAAACGTTTTTATATTTGTAAAACGTTTTTTATATTTATAAAACGTTATTTAATTTATAAAACGTTTTTATATTTATAAAACATTTTTTATATTTATAAAATGTTTTTATTATAAAACGTTTTTGATATTTATAAAATGTTTTTTATATTTATAAAATGTTTTTTTATATTTATAAATTGTTTTTAATATTTATAAAATGTTTTTTATATTTATAAAACATTTTTAATATTTATAAAATATTTTTTATATATATAAAAAGTTTTTTATAACTATAAAAAAATTAGATATTTATATGTATAACTATAAAAACGTTTTTATATTTATAAAACATTTTTTAGACTTTTATATATATATATAAACCGATTTTTAAATTTATAAAAAAAATTAGATTTTTATATGTATATTTGTCATATTTTAAAACTATTTGTAAAACTTTGTTTTACAAATAGGTCTAGTGGCGGGAACCATACTAGACTTCGCCGTTCTGCATCACGAGGTCGTAGTGGTTCGTCCTCCCGCTCTCGGGCTTCTTTAGCGTCCCAAAAACAAGCTGCGGACGAGTATGCTCACCCTCTCGCTCCTCCGATTGTTCCCGGAACCATGACTGTTGAACAGTTGGTTCAGCAGCCGGTCGAGAGCATCTCTCGTTCTCACTCCATATCCACATGGACGACACCAAACTTGGTAAAAAAAACTTTTTTGTTTTTTTTTATCATTTTATTTCATTATATTTTTTTCATTCTTATTTTTTTCTTATCTTAGGTTCGATTGATCGGGGAACGGGATCAGCACCTTCATCGACCGGATGATGTACTCGACCCTCAAGAAGGGATATCCTACCTTCACTAGCTTTCCTCATGAGAAACGGGAAATGTGGTTCTGTCAATTTGCGGTAATTTTTAATTTTTTAACTTATTTTTAATCTTTATCATAATTTTTTTACTAATTGTGTATTTTTCAGCAAGAATTCAACTGGAATTCTAATCAGGCAGACTTCATCCGTCACCACTTCAACCATAAAGTCATGGATAATTATGGGAAGCAAATCTATGAGTGGAAGCAGAAGTGGAACAAAGGAAAGACACCAAAATCGATTAATGAGACGGTATGGGCGGAGTTGATACAACACTGGGAGAAGGACGAGACGCAAGACCGATCGGTGACCAACTCTGGCAACCGCAAGAGCGAGCGTCGCGGGAAGGGCATGTACAAGCACAACTTGGGTGCCCAGAATATTCACACTCTCGAAGATCGAATGGTAAGTTAAATCTATTTTTTATTTCAATTCTTTAAACATTTTTATTTCAATTTTTAATGCATTTTTACATTTTTTTAGGCGGAAGAAAATGATGTTGATGATCTCGCCCTAATGAGGATGGCGTATACCAACAAAAAGACCGGCGAGATTTTTGATGATCTTGTGAGGGAAGTGGTCGACCTGGTATAAAGCCGGTTGATGATCTCGTCAGAATATCGCTGCTTTCTTGTAGTGTTTTTCAAAAATTTACTATACTTTTTATTAAGGAAAAATTCCATAAAAATAACCCAACTAAATTTCATTAATATTTTTAATACTCAAATTTTTTTCACTATCCAGTTTAATACCCCAACTAATTATTTTGCTCATTATAATATACAAACTTTTAAAAATCTGCCCATTTTAATACCCAAACTTTTTTTATTTTAATTTAAAATGCCAATAAGTTTCTAACAAAATCTCTAAAATTTAAGAGAAAATATGACAATTTCTAATTTTCTTTTTATATTTAGTAAAGAAGGTAAATAAATTAGCGAGAAATTTTTAAAATTTAAAAAATAAATTTGAATGTAAAAAAATATTTTTTCTATTTCAGAAAACAAACTAAATTCAATACTTAATTTAAAAATTTTATTACAACGATTAAGATTATACAAAATTTTAGGGGGAATTTTCAAAAATACCACTTTCCTTGTATCACTTTTTATTTTACCTTCATTAAAAATATATTTTAAAAATACCACTTTTTAAGGGGTAATTTTTTTTAAATTAATTAGAATCCTAAATTTTAAATTCTTAAACCCTACCCCCACCCTACACCACCCCTTAACTCTAAACCCTAAGTCTTAGATTAATTAACCCAAGGGTTATAAGTGTGTTTGTTCCTCTTAAAAACAAGGGTAAAAGTGATTAAGGTATTTTTGAAAAGTGGTACAAGGAAAGTGGTATAAGGAAAGTGGTATTTTTGACAATTTCCCAAATTTTAGTTACTTTTATTTTTCAAACAGACAATAAAATTAGAATTTGTTAGAGAATTATTGTAAATTTTAGAGATTTTTTTAATTTTCGTTTGAAATTTATTAGTATTTTAACTAAAATAAACAAAGCTTGGATATTAAAATGGGCATAATTTAAAATTCTGAAAAATAAAATTAGAAAAATAATTAATTGAAGTATTAAACTGGATAGGTAAAAAATGAGTATTAAAAAGGTTAATGAAATTTAGTTTGGGTATTTTATGGAATTTTCCTTTTATTAAATATCAATATAACTTATGCTTAGACTATAATTATTCAATTTGAAATAAACCCGAGATATTTAGTTGGAAGAACATCATCGTCTTCATAAGGGACATATATAGCTGAATTTTACTCTTCAGGAGATATGTGTGAGTTGATTCTTTTTTTTGTTTAAATGAATCAAATAAATAAAAAACATAAATATCCATTATTAAAATAAAAAATACATAAATGTTTGATGAAATTGAAATAAAAAAGGAACCAAATTATTATTAGAATTGAGATGCATACAAATATGAAACAAAGTCTTTAATTTACTTCATCAATTCTCTGGTTGGTTTTGGTTTGGAGGTTTGGAAGATGGTCCCAAAGATGTTGATGCCCCAGCATCTATGTGAACATCACCCTGATCATTTTCTCTCTTTACAACGGTTTCATTCACGTTCCTTCGTGCATCGACGTCTGGGAGTCGCGTAAGTTGATTATGTGATCCTTATTCAATTCCAAAATTTAATTAATATGGGAGAATAAAGCGGGTTTTGTAAAATCACTATGTATATGAAGGTTAAAATATTGGGATACCTTATTCATGTTGATTGCCAGTTCATTATTTGCTGAATTTATTTTTCTTGTTCAATTATTGAGAATATTTTTGAAAACCAATATTGTACCAACATATCCATGTATGGGGTCATTTATACGAGCATCTGCCTCATAGCAGAGAGCGTTAGCAGCAGATTCATGTTGCTAATGATCTTCAAAATTATTCAGAATGTTGCAAATATTTTCGAACTCCAAACATTTTACGAGCATGATCAAACTTTTCAGGTTCTGTTCATGGGAAAAAGGGTGTCCAATGGCATGTCTACCCAATTCTATAAGGGTCGTTGTAAACTACTTAGTATACGGCACAGATTGTTAAATACATTCTTCTTCTTTTTAGACTTTCCTTCAATTTTTAAACACAACATTATAAAGATTTTTTTTAATTAAGAACATATGTACATTATAGATATTTATATATATTAAAAATAATATTTTTGATAGATAACTAAAACTACACAATTGAATTATGAAGGCAATGACATAAGACAATTTCTTATGAAACAAATAGTAGTATACAAAACAAAAAATATTAAATGGTTTATATTACTTTTAAAAAAGAAGCAAGAATAACTTTTGAAAGCACAAAATATAATCAACTTATTTTCAAAATGAAAAATGTAAAACAAAAATAACTTAGAACTTAGGGTATTATAGAAAAACCTTACAAACCTATCAATCAATCCATGATTATATCTAGAGAAACTTAAAAATTATGATTCTTCAAAACAATTTATTTTTCTTTGATTTGATTGTTGTTTATAATGAAAAAAAATGTCTTGGATTTATAAGCAACGTCCTAATACTGATTTAAGTAAGAAAATAATAAATCTAATAAATACATAAAGTTTGACCGTAATACTTTCTTATTTTGATAAAGATGAGAGATTTTACTAATTTGTCAACAAACAAGAGATCTTACTATAATAATTGACTGTTATGGCAAGATAATACTATAACCAATTTCATTTGCCAAGCATTTAAATTAATTTTTATTTATTACGTTGTCTTTTTAATTAATAATTAAGTATTAATATGAGCACATATATGATACATGTATAACTATGTGTCCATGAATCTAAAGTGAATTGACATAATCGCATTATACCCATTGTCAATCTATAATTTATTGGTCTGCTTAAGCTCTTTGCCATAGAGTATTCAAATGTGTTAATGGATGTGTCGATTACACCAAAACCATGTCCATAATCAACATGAGTCAATAAGCGAAGAGTTTTCTCATGGTTGTTTTAACTCTAATTAAGTATTGTAAAAAATATTTTCTGCTTCGCTTTTCTTGCCAACCATTTTGACATGACTCTTCATTACTTTATCAAACAAAATATCTAGGTTCTTCACATGAACAGTTATGTTATTTACCAGTCCCTGGTAGTTGAACAGCCTTGATCAATCCCTATAAATACACAAGATATGTCAGAAGACATAAACAATGTTCTTAACAATGCATACATGTAAACACTTATATTAAGAATTCACTTTCTGACAGTCTAAAACCAATACATAACCATCACCATCATCTAATTCCAAGTCAACTTTTACATTCCTCACAAAACACAACCAATTATCCTTGTTTCACACCTGCGGAACACCCTCATACAATATGATAAATAGCATTCTCTGCATCTCACCCAAGAGCAACTAACAATTACCCTTTCGGTTTTCCTTTTAGAAAGCAACCATTAACTCCTAATGACTTACAAGTTGATATCATGCTCACTAACCACATCTATACATTTGTTAAACCGGTCTAACACATCCGACCTAACCTTATTTCTCATAATATCAACCTCCACAATTAAATTTAGGTTTGACTACGTTATCTCGGCTTGTAATTGCGTAGGTGAGCAAACTTCTAGTCATATTCCTTTTCAAAACTTCTAGTCATATTCCTTTTCAACCCATCTCAATGCTTTGTTTTTAGTATACTAACATTGAGGTCTTGATAAAGTAATCTTCCATCTGCTGATCATAATGATGAAAATTTATATAGCCAAATTTCATATATATTATATTTTTCAAGTTTAGTATTTAATGGAATGTGTATATTTTGCCACATACTAAATTAGACAATTCCAGATACGAAGGTCAATAGTATAATCATATTGACGAACCAAGTTTATATTTTGCCACACTATCCTTTAATGGATTTGATATATTCATTATTAAGATAGAGCATGAACTACACACAAGAACACAAACACATTGATGCAATATATATAATGTTAGTGGAGGGTACTTGGTTTAAAAATAGAGAGGGTACCTGAAACACCCCAACTCGGAAATATTTGAAAAATACGCTGAAAATTCTAAGTAAAGATCGAGTCAAATTTTATCGGATGTAACGAAGAAACAATGCCACCTTATTAATGAAATATGAGACTAAATATTGAACCTATTTTGTCTACAAGAATAATATCTTTATAAAACTTCCCAAACATTACCCAAGTTCAAAATACCCTTTCTCGATGGCCTTTATAGCCTCGCGCTCCGGTCTAAACAATCAACCTTACCTACATTTGCATAAAGAGTCATGAGTATACAAAATAACTCAGTGAGGACGCTCAAAACTACCCACATGCAACTCAATAATCAAGAAATCAAATTCCATATTCCACTCTAACTACCTAGCAATTAGTTTCCATCATTTCTTACTTAGCCATTTTCCTATTACTTATCCATTTTCATGCATAAAAAAAGCAACTTAACATCCGATTCTATCATTCTTTTACTTTAACATTTCCTAACATTTCGACCCAAAGGTCCATCAACCTATGGTTGTAACCAAACCAAACATGCGGCCGTAGCCAAACATGTGGCCGTAGCCAAACCTGCGGCAGTAGCGAAACTTGCGGCCGCATAATTTCCATCCTAACGAACCAACTATGACATAAATACTAATTATTAAGATGCCAATAATCATGCCCTCACCTTATCTGAATCTCTAGGATTCGAAGACTATGAACTTCCTAGTGTTTCCGACGAAGAACTTATTAGCTCCTCCTCGTTTGATCCCTCTTCTCTCTCTCTCTCTATCTCTCTCTCTCTCTACCAACTCGCTCCTGCTATGACCTCTCTTTGAATATATTTTTCTTGGTTGTCTATAAATGAGAGCTAAAGGTCTCTTTTATACTAATTTCTGGACTTGCTCACCAAGCCGAACATTTAGTGTTGTTTCCTTATTTAGCTTGGTCAAAGATCACTATCAATGTCTTTAATTGGTCTTTACGATTCTTTCATTATCTGACTCCCGCAGATGCAACATTCCTTTTGTATAATCCCGCAATGATAGTTAGTCGAACTTTCCTTACTTGAAACCCGCATTGTCCCGTAGCCGAACATTCCTTAACTAGGCTTTGCGATCTCGGTCTTTCCTTAAGTATGCTTTGATCGTTCTGTGATCGGTTTACCATCATCTAGTCCATTTCCAAAAAAATTCGATGAGATCACTAAAGATCCGCCACGTAGTTAAAGTACAGTTTATTCTTCCAACCTTCATGAATATAAGTATTTCCACACTTAAAAACTATGCTCGTTGTAGAATTAAATCTCTTGCAATTTATTTTCTTTGAAATTAAAAATACTTCGGGAGCGGATTGTTACAGTATCTCTTTTTCCCATCAACTTCATCGAAGTCCCCTTGAATTTCTCAAACTATTGTCTACGTTTCATTGGCATACTCAAACTTGACCGTGTTCAGATATTTGGGGAGGTATGTTATTGTTATCATACGATCATCATCGTGGACTCATCATCCCACAGTTAATGGGAATGCTTTTTAGGTCTAGTTTTCTCAACGGGAGGAGCTATTGATATGATCAACGCATGACCTTCCTTGGAAACCCACAACCCTATCACACCCTTTTGCCTTGAGTAAGAACTTGATAGAAATCACTTTCCCAAATTCCACAGAGCTCCATCCATTGATGTGTTGAAGATTAAAGATGAGAAGAAACCATCTTCATCTATAGTTCCCTCCACAGATAATATATTCACCAGCTTCATACTCGAGATCAGACTGTAACAAGATATATATTTTTAAATTCAAAAAATGATATGCATAGAATTCTTTACGTTCATTTGAATCCATTTCATGTCACTGAGTTATCCATTCTTTTTCCTTGGCATACACAAACAGCATGAGCTCACACAGCCACCATATTCTCCAACACACAATTTCCTTAGACCATGCATCATACACCAGCATCCCGAAAAAAAAAATGCCAGCATCCCAAGAAACCCTTTTGGACCCACCTTGAGGTTCTATTTTCTTAAAATTAGAAGAAACCTAGACAAAGTGAGCTCCAATGGTGTAAATAAAGTTATCAGAACGGCCATGGAGCCCAACAAGAGCTTTGTTCCATTGTTGCTCTCCAAGATGAACTTTATTCTTCACATTGCAGTTATTTTGTTCACTAGTACGTTCAAGATTAGTATAACATGTTAACAAGTGTATGTTAAGTCAACATGTTATCGATTTTGACGCATGGATTTGTTTTGTTCATTGAAATATTTTCCTGCATGTCATTAATAAAGTTGGGTTTAGGGTTTGGGCAAAAAATCTGAATCCGAAGAACCGAACCCGATCCGAAAAAGTAATACCAAATCTGAATCGAAATTATAATTACATATCCGAACGGGTTCAAAATTTTGAAATTTAAAGAACGGAAATCGAACCCGGCCCGAACCGAAGTATTTTGATACCCAAATGTATCCGAAATAGATTTATATACTTAGGTATATTAATTATTTGTAGATTTAATGTATATTAAAAACATCCAAAATAAATAAGAGACTTTTAATTTGTCGAAATACTTAAAAATTTATACAAATAGTCAAAAGTAAGTGTTTAAAATAGTTAAAGTATACTCAAAACACCAAAAATACTTGAAATATCTATTGATTCTCTATCCAAATATTGAAACCAAACCAATTTATATGTTAAGTTTAGGTATTTTGACATATCTTATTCAAATTTATATGTAATCTATTATTTTGTCTATAGATTTTGAGAAATTTAAAGTATATAATTAATTTTAAAAAATTTTAAAATATTTAAATGGATTATCCGAACCCGAACTAAACCTGCAAAGATCTGAATCGAACCCGGACCAAAAGATAGAAATACTCGAATGGAGTTGAAATTTTTGAACCCGAAAACTGAATCTGAATGGATATCCGAACGCTCACCCTAATTGGGTTTTCAAAGGTTTATGTCGCGGGCCAACTGCCTTACTCAACCATTTTAATTAATATACCTTTAATTAGTAGAATAATACACATGAATGCCACTCAAAATTATATTTGGGACACCAACACCTATTAGCATGTAATTATATGTAATATTGTACGTCAATATTGTAGTAGCCGTCTAATATATATTATCTGCTACCATCAATATTATTAAAACAAAATATATATTATATGTAGCCACAAAATAATATACATAATGTATTTGCGCACATAATTGTATACTATTTATTTGTATATTAGTGAATATCCCAATTTACGTTCGTATACATACACTCGAATAACTTACGCATATATATTGATGTTATTATGCATATTAACAAAACTATACAAGCATATGTATGATACAATTTCAATAATGTATTTAAATACAACTCTATGCATAACGTATTTGTATATTAGTGAATGTTATGATTTGCGTTTGTAACCATACAAACTGAAAAACTAAGGGCATGACTGATTTTCCCGTTATCACCCGTAAACGCAGTTTTTGCGGTTGATAGCGGTTGCCGAAGTTTTGCTATAATCATAGAAAATGTTATAAATTGCTTCAAACCAATATAAACCTCTAAAATCCAAAAGTTAATTCCAGGTAGTGTTTGCGATTACAGAAGGATAAAAAAATATTTTTAAAAAACTATATAAATATAAAATAAAAATATTTATTTAAAAATTTAAATTAAAAAAAATATACCAATATATATATACATATATTAGATTATAGTTTAGTTTATACTATCATAAAACTTTGAACAAAAATATTTTCTATAATTTTTTAAAAATTTAATAGTATGCTTTTATAGATATATTTATTATATTTATTATAATAATATGATTTTTAATATTTTTATAATTATATAAAATATAAATATTGTTAAATTTTTATTTACCACTGTTGCAGTTAGTAGTTAACCAGTCATAAGTATCCCGCAAATGCAATAATTTTTAACTGATGTACCAGTTGTCCAAAACTCTTAATAAAGCTTAAAACTGCAACCATCCGCATCCGCAAACGCCTGCAACCGCAACTGTTGCGGTTACACCAGTCAGGCCAAATCGAAACTAGTTTGGATAAAATTAGTTTTGCTTGGATTTTTAGTTATCAAACTGAGAATTGTTTTTTAGAAAGACAATATCCGGTATAGTACTATATGGTTAGATATTAATGATACATAATTTAAATATATGTTGCCTTTCTTATTTAGCAAATAAATAATTTTAAGACCTTTATAAGAAAATATGTAGTAACTAATGAATATATCCCAATGTATATATTTGTATTCACTTGGAATATATACCATATACCGTATAGATGTATTCAATATAGGTTCTGGTTTTAGAATAATCATCTATAATAATTGGAAATATTAATCTGTGAAAATTGCCATTAATCATAAATATTACTCCTTCCGTTACAAAAAGATATTTTTTCAGAAAAATAATTTATTTCATAATAATATACTTTTATATTTTCAATGTAACTTTGTCAAAAAATAATGAAAGATTGTGAACTTCAAAAACATTAATTGCCTTTTTGAAATTTTATTGGTTTAGAATTATAAGAAATACTATAAAACTACAAACAGCTATACATTAATAATTAAGTTTTAATATTTTTTATTAAGAAGTGTGAAAATTCTAACATTAATAACAAATGTTCTATTTCTACATTAAATTCTCATATTTTTTTATATATCACAACTTTTTCTTGAGCATCTATATATATAGCTTGAAACTTTAACGCTCATCAATTGAATTCCCAACTATTTCAAAATTTCTCTTACCCATAGATACACATATAGGTTTTACAGTTAAGTAACATAATACTATTTGATACATTATTTCATCCTCCACAAGGTCTGGATATCTACATTGTGTTTGAATATGAACACATACATGATACATGTATAATTACAGATCCATGAATATTAATTGAATTGTCATAACTGCATATGCCTATTACTCTATCATCTGTGGGATCGATTATTTATTATTTAAATAATAATAATAATAATAATAATAATAATAATAATTTAAACCCTTTAGCAAAAAAAAAGATTATTTATTATTTAGATGAGATGATATATTGACCTAATCTTTTTTTCAAAAAATACTTTATTGTTATTATATGTAATTAAAGATGCGTAAAGACACCATCTCTTTTACAAAGCATTATAGTTTTAAAGCTCCCACCACAAAATACCAAATAAGTAAATTACAATCAACTTTCTCATATCAACTTACTTTTCTTACATAATTTTACGTACTTAAGCCTTGTAGAGTATGGGATCAGACAACCTCGGAACAGGAATAGCGACAAGTGGACTCTTTAACTTAAGAACAAGCCCAAACTTCTCTTCAACCTCAAACTTCTGCCCTTTAGGAGATTTCCAGTCAAAAGAGTGAAGAAGCGACGCAATGTTGAACAAGACAAGCCTCTCAGCCATGTTGATGGCCGCGCAAATCCTCCTTCCGGATCCAAAAGGCAAATACTTGAAATCACCACCATTTAAATCTAGCGAGTTCTCCAAAAACCTCTCAGGTTTAAACTCATTTGGCTCGCCCCAATACTTAGGATCTCTGTGAATCGCCCAAACATTGATAAAAATCTTGGAGTCTTTAGGGATAGTGTAACCCGCAACCACTGAGGTTTCACTGTTTCGGTGTGGAACAAGAAGTGGAAGAGTAGGGTGAAGCCTAAGAGTCTCTTTCATAACCGCCTGTAAGTAAGGGAGCTTAGGTAGATGTGATTCTTCAACAACACTGTCTGTACCAACAACTTGATCCAGCTCTTGTCGGATCTTCTTGAAAACTTCTGGTCTGCTTACGATCTCTGCCATAGCGAATTCTGATGCGTTAACGGATGTATCTACACCACCGAGAACCATATCCATAAGCAATGACTTGACATGAGTCAATGAAAGGGGAGCTTTCTCATCATCGTCTTTAACCCTAATCAAGTATTGTAAAAAATCTTCTTCATCTTCGCTTTTCTTACCAACCATTTTGACATGACTCTCCATAACACGGTCGAATAAAATATCTAGCTTCTTAACGTGGACCTTCATCTTCTTAACAAGTCCCTGGAAATCAAATCTCGCGAACAAGGGGAAGAAGTCCGAATAGTTTTGAATCCCTTCTATGTCAGAAATATCGGAGATTAGGGTTTTGAGCTCGTTCCCTAAGCTTGTTCTCTCTTCTCCTTCAACAGTAGCTCCCCACATCATTCGTGTCACGACGTTGAAGATGGAAAGGAAGATTTGCTCTCCAAGATTGACGGGAGATCCATCCCTAGCCATTTCGGACATATAAACAACAGTTTGTCGGGTTTCTTCCCGGCGAGTGGAGTAAGAAGCTTCAAGAGTCGGCGTAGTGAACATCTTCATGACGCAGAGCTTACGTAGTCTCCTCCAGTGTGTTCCGTAAGGAGACCAGAGTATGTCTTCCCCACCGTAAGTGTTGATCTTCCCGACCTCGGGGAGATCGTGGTTCGCGAAAGTGATGTCGTGTGTCTTTAGAACCTCACGAGCCATGTCTGGGGAAGAGATGACGATAGCGAGTTTGGAACCGAGGTGGACTTTCATGAGAGGGCCATGTTTTTGAGTTAGGGCTTGGAACTGCGTGTGGAGGATGTCGGAGTTTAGGAACGGGAGGTTTCCGACAATGGGAAGTGGCCAAGGTCCCGGAGGTAACGGTGGTCGTCCGTTCTTGGACTTGGATTTTCCTTGAAGCCAGAAGTAGCAGAGAACGGAGACGAGAAGAGCCACGGCCAGCATGAGGGAGCTGTATGGATCCTCTTTGTTGAGGATCGTAGAGAGTGTGAAGTTAGAAGAAGTTGCTTCCATGTTTGTCTTCAAAGAAAGATCAATCTCTGTGTTTAGTTTCTTTAGGGGAAGATACTTTGATTATTAGTTTTGGAGGTTTTTTTGTTGCATGGTGGTGAAATAGAAGAAGAGAGTGTGGGGATTTATATATTGTAGGCTTAGATAGGATGACAGATTTGTATTATTTAATTATTATTATATTATAAATCAACTTGATGAAATTTCTTAGGTTCCTTCGTATTCAAAACTAAAAAGTGAAAGATTTCAGACGGCGGCGAAACTGGAATTAGCTATATATATTGTCTAAAAAAATCAGAAAAGTCACACTAGACAACCGTATCTTATTTACACAAATTAGGTATTTTAGTAAAAGCATAATATTCTGTAACTACCACTAAATTCATAAGAAATTATTGAAAATAGACAAAAAAAAAGTATATTCGGAGTTATAAGAAGGAGATGATGAATATTAATAACAACAATATAAATACAACTAAATTTTTTTTGTCAACAATAATACAACTAAAGTTTAGAGTGAATGATAATAAAATGATATATTATTATGAATACTGTAAAATAACTGACAGAAGAAACATCATCGCCAATTTTGACTCGCCCCCAGTGTCAAAGTCCCGTTCAATAATTATAAGCAATATTCAGAACTACGCTAGATTTGGACGGTAAATCTGACTTTAGCGACTTACCAAAATATCGGAGATTAAGCAGGATATATATAGAAATTAGTTTTTTATTTTTTTTAATTATAAATATAAACATATATAAATACGTGTAAGCAGTAGACGTAGAAATGTTATAGTTCATTGGTGCATGGTGTGTTTGTTACCTTAAGAAGTATAAGGTTCTGAGTCTTCTCTTGATCAAACATTTCCTTTATTTTAATTCATGAGCGTTAGGGAAAAAATTAGAAAACCATTTGAATTGTTCTATATTAGTTAACTATGACAAAAAAAAAAAGTTTTGGAGTGTCTTATAAAATACATAGACAAGATTTCTACTCTATCACAATAAATAGACTTGTCATTACGGTCCAAACATTTGTCAATAAAGTCCAACATCTTAAAGCTGAAATCGGTTTCTAGGTGATTGACGGGATCTCGACTAAGTGTATTTGATCAAAGCGGAGTGGGTGACCTCCATCACGGGCCTAGACGAGCGTTTAATCAGTCGGGTGTCCGCATTTTAGAACACTGATTATAAGAGACGAATGCGCCAAAAAGATCGAAGAATTAATGGTCTGAATCAATACGCAGCCGCGAAAATAGTGTACTACCACCACATCGCTCCACTTGCGAATGAAATATTCAAAACCTTTTCAATAGTAGTAGTAATATGTTGACTTTGACTTATTTTTTTGTGCGTGCGCTGATTTAGTTATGTTTACCATTAATATTTTAAATGCGTTAAAGGAAAATGACAAGACTTTTCAATATTGTGAACTACTTTTTCAGCATTTTTATTAATATTTTTTGCATCGGTTGTTGTTACTTGTTAAGACGGACTTGACCAAATATTTTATCTATTAAATTTAATTTGATTCATTATTCATTTTATTTTAAAAATTTAAATATATGTAAGTTTTTGAAGTATATCAAATATGAAAATGAACATCACTTAAAAAAAATCACAAATATTCAAAATTTAAATTTCGGATATTCGATTCGCTCCAATTTTTATACATATAGAAGTATATCTATAATTAAATATAGAATTATAAATATATAATTTTATATAACTATATTTTCAATTCTTTTAATAAGTTCATGTATTAAATTACTTATAATTTTTTAAAATTAAGAAAGAAATATAAAATTTTTATAAAGATTACAGTTTTCTAAAATTATATTTTTATAAAAAACTAATTAAATTAAAAAAATTATGGAATATATAGTTTAACTAATTTTTACTTTTTCTATTATTTAAAAGATATATTTTTGAAAACAAACTGGCATACATCTTTTAAGATTTACTTATATTAAAAAAATGGATGAGATATTCATTAATATTCGTAAATACCTGTAAATTTTTTGCATATCTGACAAAGCAGATATCAATATTTTTCTAAAATAAAACATATCAGAAAATCAAATATCCGTAGACTACGAATTAAATCACAAATACTGAAATTTATAGTAGTATCTGCTTGGTGCTTACCCTACAGCTAGTCCACCGGATTTAGCTCAATTATAGTTCAACATAAGAACTATATTAAATAAAGCATTACAATCAAACTTTATGCTGCTAGAATGATCAAATCAGTAACTTCCTTTATAATTTTTCAAAAGTTCCAAAACATTCAATTTTCAAGTGCAGTTCTTCAAAGAATAATATGCGACCAATTTCTTGTAGCAACCATAAACAGCATTCGCTGTGGTGTCACGGTTTAAATTCAAAGTAAGACTGAGTTTTTTCTAAATATTTTAAATTTAAAACAATATATCATATGTATATTGAAATATTTTATTTTCGTTCAACGTTTCATATTAAAAATTAATTAAATAACAGATGTTGATAACAAAGTTAAACGTAAAACAATGCAGAGAAAGTGTCAAAAAAAGACACATGCAACCAATTAGGGCTCGAAAAAATATACATACAACTTTTATTCATTTTGATTTGAATAAAAAATTCTGGATATTCTTAATTTTAGGCAGCAAAATAATACTAATATGTAATATTTTTAAAACTCAAGAAAATCACAAATATTAATATTTTTTAGAATATTCAATCCGTTATATACACATATATACATATATATTAAAGAATTATATAAATATTATATTTTACATAAATTTTACAATATTTTTATTTATTAAATTTGTTATTTAGTCATTAAAGTTTTTAAAAGTAAGTAACTTTAATGCTTGTAATAAAATGTTATTATTTTGAATATTTATTTATTTTATTTTATTTGTATGGACCAAATTAGATATCTTGTTAAAATATTTTTTTTATGGATATCAAGATAACGAATACGGAATATCCAAATAGTTACGGAAATAACTGATTATTCTGATGAAACAGAGCGGATCAGGAATACCTCCAAAAAAATGGATATCTGATTTGTGTTTCACCCTACAACCAAATCAGCTTGATATGAGTGTTTATTTTGTTAATAGAGTCCAAACTAGATATGTAATGGTTAAAGTTCCTATTACATTCAAAAATAAGATCAACAAAGTACATTAACTGACCCCACGTGCACAATCAAAGAAACTCCTAACGAAACCGCTGTATTCATCAAAAAGTCATGACGAGGAAAACAGAACCTTAAGATAGATCTTACTTCAATCCTCAAACAATCCAACAATCATAAGACAGAAAAAAAAATTCAAGAATAATTTTAACATTTAGACCAACAAAGAAAAATCAAGAATAACCTAATCACGTTAGTGAAGAGACATTACACTTTTGTTAGGCGAAGGGGACCAAGCAGAAAAACTGAACGGCGTATCTTCTCTGGCAAAGAATTCGTCGTATACTTCAATCAAAGTGACGGGTCTGGGCTTAATTGGAGAGAATGAAATCTATCTTGGGCCTACATATTATTTCATAAACATTTTGGGCCTTACAGATATTTGATCGTCGCGGTGCAAGATCCAACAGCCCACATGAAGATTCAACCCAATGGGCAACATTTTCTTATTAAGTCAGAGTAAACACACTTCACCCAATTAGGTTTGTATAAGTAAAAAAGTAATGTAATATAGCTAGGGCCTAAATATAACATCACCATTTTTGTTTGAAATAATAGAACTCAAGTTATGTGTTTTATCTAAAAAAAATCCTCAAGTTATGTAAGTCTTTATATCTTTCTTCTGAAATATTTTTGAATATATATATATATATATATATTATTTACTCAATTTCTAAAATGCGATCAGACAAAAAAAAATTAAACAGAATAAAAATATTTTTTAGCAGGAAAATCTGATTGTCGATCATGTTTCAAACAGTTGTGCTATGCATTTCAACTAAAAGCGATCTCCAACCAAAAATAGATATATTAGAAAACCGTTATAAAGGTCAAAAAGCATTTTCATCATTTCCGACCATTTCAGGTTTCAGGGTTCGGCCAGTTATCTAGTAGTGTGTTTTTAGGTATTTCTAGACAATCGCATTATCCTCGATTAACTATCATGGATATACTATAAAATCTTGATTTTGATGATGTAAGTGTAGAATTAGATACCAAGTACAACTTATTTATTTAAGCAATCAATCGAGTATTTATACAAGTTAAGAGGACATAAAGATAACTCATAAACTATAGGGGATAAGCTTATGTTCGTATATATCTCCAAAGTATAGTCCTTATCCCAATACTCCCCCCCCAAGTTGGAGTATAAAGATTAGTCAAACCCAACTTGAATGATAATTCTTCAAATTTGGCGCGACCAAGAGCCTTTGTCAATATGTCTGCGACCTGAGAATAAGTTGTAATGTGAATTGTCTCAATTAGCTTGGCTGTGACAGCATCACAGACGACATGACAATCATTTTCCACATGTTTAGTGCGCTCGTGAAACACTGGATTAACTGCTATGTAGATTGCAGCTGTGCTGTCACAAAAGAAACGTGATGGTGCAAGTTGCTTGATACACAATCCTTCAAGAAGACAGTCGCAGCCATTTTATCTCTTTAAGTGCATCGGACATTTCTCTATATTCTGCTTCAGCGGAGGAGTGAGATACTGTATCTTGTTTCTTTGTTTTCCAGGAGATCAGTGAGCCTCCAAGCATAACAACATAAGCGCTCAAAGACTGACGATTTACAGGACACAAAGACCAATCAGCATCACAGTAGACGGTGAGGGAGAGGTCTTGGTCTGACTTGAGAAGTATACCTTGGCCGATAGAACCCTTCAAGAACCGGACGACACGAAGAGATGCGTCCCAATGTACTTCCTTTGGAAATTGCATAAATTGTGTTAAAACATGGATGGCATAACTCATTTCGGGTCTGGTGTGACTAAGGTAAATGAGTCTTCCTACTAAACTGTGGTATTGCTTTGGATTGGCAAGTGGCGGACTTTCAAGTTTTGGATCAGCAAGTTGATGTCCTTGTTCGAGAGGTGTAGCTGCTGGTTTGCATCCTAGATTGCATGTTTCTGAAATTTTGTCAAGAGTATATATTTTCTTTGAAAAACAAAGAACCCATCGGATCCACGACTGACCTCAAGACCAAGAAACTATTTAAGCTTCCCCAAGTCCTTCATCGAAAACAATGACTTAAGTACTCCTTAAATTTTTGTAGCATATGACTGCTGTTACCACAAATTAGAAGATCATCCACATATATGATAACATGCATCTTTATCCCATTCTTCATGAAGGAAAAGAGAGAATAGTGATCGTAGGACTGGAAAAAGTGAAACCGAAGAAGAGCGTCTGATAACTTTTTAAACCAGCACCTTGGATCATGTTTAAGACCATAAAGAGATTTGCGAATGCGACATACCTTTCCTGGATGAGTATGATGAAAACCAGGAGGAAGAAGTATATATATTTCTTCATCTAAGTCGCCGTGTAAGAACGCGTTGTTAACGTCCATTTGAAAAACTTCTCAATTTTTTGCTGCAACTAGACGGAGAAGAGACCGGATTGTAGTAATTTTGATGACCGGAGCAAACGTATCCGAGTAATCCTCACCTTCGATTTGCTTGATGCCATTCACGACAAGTCATGGTATGTGAAGTTTGAAAGTACCGTCGTCATTGTACTTGATGTGATATACCCATTGACTAGGAATCGCAGTCTTGCCGGGAGGAAGTGTAGTGATATCCCAAGTATGTTGTTCTTCTAAGGCAGTGAATTCCTCACCCATTGAATCTTTCTAAACATCTTCATGAACTGCTTCTTGAAAGTGTTTGGGTTCGATTCTAGCAGTAATGGCAGCAAGAAAAACTTGATGCCCTAGAGAGAAGTTAGAGTCAGATACAAATTTTGATAGAGGATAAGGTGAAATACCTAAGACCGTAAACGAGGACTGTGACAAGAGAGAAGAAGGAGCATGATGGGTAATAGAAGCTTCAGTGTTGTAAGTAACATAATCTTTAAGCTTGAGGGATGGAGCACGCTCTCTTTGTCCTCTTCGAAGCGTTTCAGACGCTGAGTCGATTGTGGGAGTTGCAGAAGATGATGGAGCAGTTGCTGATGATGGTTGTATGACGGGTTCCTAAACAGGAGGAGACGACGTTGTCGTTTTTTCTGCAGGAGACGACGAGGATGTAGTGGGAATGGGATCAACCGTTCTCCCCATGTATGTGATAAGCGGATTGAACACCCAGTCATCATCGGATTCAAAAGGTGCACGTTGTGGTGAAGGCATTACTTGTGTTGCAGAAAACGGAAAGATATCCTCGCGGAATACCACATCTCGTGAGATAATTATTTCTTCTCGTTCCATATCAAAAACTTTCCATCCCTTCTTCCAAAGTGAGTATCCTGTATCAGAGAAACACACACAAGCGAGCTCTTGGATCAAACTTATCCTTTGTTCGGATGTTTGGTGAACGTAGCAGGCCGAACCGAATACTCGAAGCTGATCGTAGTCTGGTTTGTGTCCATGAAGGATTTCATAGGGAAAGAGACATTGATGAAGCTTTGATGGAGTCCTATTGATCAAGTATGCCGCAGTAAGAATGGCTCACCCCAAAAAGCGTATAGGTAAAGAGGCTTAGAACAGCAGTGCTCTTGCAACGTTGAGAATGTGTCTATGCTTTCTCTCAACACGCCCATTTTGTTGAGGAGTTGCGACACAAGAAGTTTGGTGAATGATTCCAAGTTCACGAAAATGATCAGATAGGCACATGAATTATGTTCCATTATCACTGCGAACCACCTTTATTGTTTTTTCAAATTGTTTGTCGGCATAAGTGATGAAGTTTTTCAGAATGATTCAAACTTCAGACTTTGCAAGCATCAAGTAAGTCTAGACTGCTCTTGAGTGATCATCAACAATGGTGAGGAAATAAACAGCTCCACAAGTGGAAGGGACTCGATAAGGACCCCATATATCACAATGAATAAGAGAAAAAGATTCATTTGATTTATTATTGCTGCCAGAAAACACCTCTCTAGTTTGTTTAGCTTGAAAACAGACGTCACATTGACGAGAACTAACAGAACTAGAAGAAACAGAAAGCATGGGTAAAGCCGAAAGAGTAGTAAAACTAGGATGTCCTAAGCGTTGATGCCAAAGAGTTTGATCTGCAGAGGCGTTGACACTGTGAACTTTAGCCGTGGCAACCTCTGTAAAAAAATATACCCCATCACGCTCTTCACTTCTTCCAATCAAAGTCCTCAGAAAACGGTCCTGCAAAATACAAACCGTATCAGTAAAAGTCGCCAAACATCTTGTTTGCTTCAAAAATTTTGAAACTGATATAAGAGTGCAGTTCAATGAGGGCACAAATAGCATATTTTGCAAAGTAATTTTCTCGGATAATGGGAATTCGCCCATGCTGATAGAAAAGGTTTTACTTCCATCATCAAAACCAACAGAGCAAGGATAAACCGGGACGATGTTAATCAGTAAAGAATTGTCTCTGGTCATGTGGTAAGAAGCACCCGTGTCGAGGATAACATCACCATATTTTTCTTAGCGGAAAGCTTTTCGTAGGAGGTTGATTTGTCTTGAATCAGTTGAGAGAGAACTCGCCATTGGTTTTGCGTAAATTCAGGGAAAACGGACGAGTTTGCAGTAGTAGCATGAGCCGTTGCATTAGTCGCTCTGCCACGTCCTCCTCCACGTCTGGTTCCTCTGCCACGAGAACCTTGTCTGTTTCGTTCAGTCCACCAATCTGGATACCCAACTATTTTCCATCAATCACGTTTTTCGTGGCCAGTGCGACCACAATGAGAGCCAACATGGCACGATCTCGTGTTCGAAGAATCGTATCAGGTCTTGACGATGATTGATTGTCTGTAGTTGTTAAAAATGTGTCTTGTTGTTGGGAAGCACGAGTAGCAAGTCCTAAAGCATCGTGTTGGTTTTCACGAGTTCGAGAAGAAACAATACTCTGTTCCTCGCGAATTTCTTTGGAATAGATTTCCTCTAGAGTTGGGAATGGGTCAAGGTCGATGATAGTTGTGAATTGATTCCCATATCTTGCATCGTCAAGCCAGAGTAGAAAATCATGAATGTTATCTTCATCTCTTTCCTTTGATAACGTATATGCAATTCCACACATGGAAGGAGGTAGTGGTCGGAGAAGAGCATATTCTTCCCACAAGGAGCTTAGCCGGCCAAACTTTTGTAAGACCGATTGTCCATCTTGGCGACATGTAGAAATTTGTCCTTTGAGTTGATGCAGGCGAACTTTGTTGTGAACAGAGAATCGTTGCTTGAGATTACTCCATAGCTGGGAAGCTTCTGCAATAAACGTCACCGTTGACCTAATTTTTGGTTCGATGGAAACATGGATCCAGCCTATGATCATGGAGTTAACAGTCATCCAATTCTCATAGTCAGCATGATCTGATGCCGGTTTTTTGATAGTTCCATTAACAAAACCAGTCTTGCATTTGGCATGTAGGGCATTGAGCATCTCGGTTGGCCATTCGTTGTACTTGTCACCGGAAAGAAGTACAAACATAATAAGGGCTCCTGGATTATCGGAGCTTTACAGAGTGTAAGGAGAAACGACGGCGATTTCCATCGTGATCTATGCATAGCACATGGGCTTGTCTCAGCTTTGTACTGCCTTGAGACTTCGAAGAAACGTAAAAAAATTCAGGATACCTCTGATACTATTTATAATTAGATACCAAAAACAACTTATCTACTCTATTAAAATAGAGTCCTATTTGTAATTTACCTTGGCACGTTTTAAATTTTAGACCCATTGAAAATGTTGGTACTAAATGTAAAGATATTTCATAATATATCAACAGTAAATCATAATATTATCCCAACAATAATTGTAGAGATACTCTGAGATTTTATATCTTCTCCAAAATATTTCAACAATAAATGTGGATCATAAGTCGAGAACTATTAAAATCATTTTGAGTTTTTACCTATTCGTAATTGCTTCATTAGATTCAGAGTTTTAGATGATCTATATGATTTGATGATCAGTACGTTTTGGATCTGATTCTGATTATATATGTATAGAACAATAACAAGTGCTTTGGTGATTGCTTTGCTTTGTGACACACTACTCTGATTATTTATGTATTAAGGCATGATTAGTGAAGCAAGACGGGTTAGTCTTTTGGAAGCTTTTTATGAAATTTTTTCCAAGTTTTGTTGATAGATCTTTATGGTACTATTTAATTAAAAATAAATATTTATAATTATTTCTATTACTCAACTATCTATCTATATTCATAATTTTTCATATCTTACTTAAATATAACAACTTCATCAGAATATGATAATCAGAATATAATAATCAGAATATGCTATATTTAAAAAAAAAAAATATAATTTCGGTTGAAAACGGAAATTAAATTAATATATCCACCCTTTCAAGGGCGGGACAAAATCTAGTTTATTATTAAGCAATCAATCGAGTATTTATACAAGTTAAGAGGACATAAAGATAACTCCTAAACTATAGGAGATAACCTTATGTTCGTATATATCTCCAACGTATAGTCCTTATTCCAATAGTAAGCATGGTTATGGGACGCTTCAAATATTATATGGTTCATTTTCATAGATTACTCAATTTTGTATTTTTAGGTTTCGTCTTTGGGGTGTTCCAAAAAAAAGGTTTCGTCTTTGGTGATTTTAATCAAAACAACAACAATTGGTAAAAAGAGAAATATTAATTAGAGTATGCAATATGTCACCCAAAGTAATGGGGACAAAAGTGACTTCTGTTCCAAAAATGCCAGCTCTTATATTTACATGAGTTCCATACACACACATTTATAATAAATGAATGACGATGGCATTACTCGTAAGTTACGCAAGGGGTAACTTGAAAAATGGGATTAAAGCAAGCGGGTGACTTAATTCTTTTGATTAAGGAAAGAAGTGATAGTTAAGAATCTTATATCCTAATTAATAATTAGTACATGAGAGTTGTAGAGAAAGAAAATAGAAGAAAGTGGTGGTCGGAAGTCTCGATACCTAAGTTGTTGAAATGTCACTTTTTGTTTTGTGTTGATGTATTGAGTTTTAAAAACAATTGATCATAGAAAATCTTATTTTCGAGACCTATCATGTTAATGAGGAGGACTCTATCCCATAGCCAATTATTTATTTTTTTAAATAACAAGGATTCCTTTTATAAATAACAATGATTGGTGAGAAAAGAAAAAATCAAGTTTTTTTTTTTGGAAAAAAAATCAAGTTGGTTTGCTTTTATTCTTCAATTTTGTTATTACACTAAATACTGATATGTCTATATAACATAACTATATATTTTTCCTTTTGTTGATGGTATAATAACATATACATATATATTATTAATAGAGATTCTAAAATATTTGTACTTTTCTTAACCCTATGATGGTGGTCAAATGGTTGAAGGATTGATTTTGGATGTTCTTTTGTAAAGTTCAAGCTTTCTTAAATGCATTTTCAACCATTCTTGGGCCCCCATAGATGTATTAACTGGCATCAAAATCTAAGTTTATATGGGTTTTGAGGGATTAATCTGGTTTAATTAGTCTAGACTTCTCTAGGTTTTTATTTTGAATTAGACTTCTCTAGGTTTAACAGAAAAGGAAATACTTTCGTTTTGTTTTGTTTTCATGCATTAGGGCTAGTCTTAATACGGAAACAAACACCTGGGACTTGATCACACGGAAACAAATACAAAGGATGTTACATTTTTCTAGGGCCCATGATTACAAAGAAGACGAGACACACAAGTTGTACGAAGCAATTATGATATGCAAGAATTGATTTCCTGAAGAAAAGATTATGCTAATTTCAGACATATGCTTTAACCGACGTTATATTTTTGGGAAAATCTTTCAAGTAAACTTTTTTAAAGTTTAAGTCACAAAAATATATTTTAAAAATGACTAAAATGGAATTTATTTTGAAAATTTTAATATATTTTTAATTTTTTTTAATTTTAATTCTCACCTCCAAAATCACATCTCATAACTCTAGATCTAAAATCTAGATTAGTTAACTCAAAAAGTATAAATGTATATTTACAATCTTTAATAAAATTTATTTGGTCATTTTTTTTTAGAGGACAAAAACTTTTTAAAGTCTATTTTAATCATTATCTCTTTATATTTTATTTTTTATTAATTTGATACAACAGTAATTCACTAATATATGCATTACTTAGTGAATTATATATTAGTGAATCTAGTCTATACTGACTCACACTCAGGGCAACAAAGATTTTCGTGGGAACATATGTATTTGGGGTTTTTTATTCAGGAAAATTGCCAAATATGACTCAAAACTTGATTTTGATTGCAAAAGTAGACCCAAACTTAAATCATATGCAAAACTAACCTAAAAGGCTAGTGAAATTACAGTCAGTCCCTTGTGACCAAACAAAAAAACAGAACTCACTTTTACGAAAATAACCCAAGTAAGTCTTCTCAGTCTTCTGAAGACGACTTACATGTAAGTCGTCTAGACGACTTACTAGTAAGTCGTCTGGTATCGTTGATCTTAAAAATAATTTATCAATTTTATAAAAAATATTCTGATAAGTGAAAAATTGAAATAATGTAATTACAAACAGTTGTAAGTCATATAAACTAATATATAATAAAATTGAATATTTTTCAACATAGATGAGTGAAAATAGTGAGGTATGATATTCTTTAGTTTAGGGTTTGTCAACCTATGTTGTAGTTTTTTATGTATTCTTAGGGTTAGATTTAGAAAAGCTTAAATATTTTTTTTAAATTAAAATTTTACTTATATTTGTTTAATTATGTGCATAGTAAACACTTATTAAGTTTAATTTGATTTTATGAAGTGTTTAGCTAGTTAATTAAGTTTAGGGTTATATTTAGGGTCTAGACGACTTACATGTAAGTCGTCTAGGAAGTCTTCTATTTTAGTTTCCCGCTAAAAATATTTTAGTTTTCCGCTAAATTTATTGTAGTTTCCCGCTAAATTTATTGTAGTTTCCCGCTAAATTTATTGAAGTCTTCTGGACGACTTACAAATAAGTCGTCTAAGAAAAAGAGTCTTCTAGACGATTTACAAGTAAGTCGTCTAAGAAAAAGACTTTCTAGACGACTTAATTGAAAGTCTTCTGAATCGAAAAATATTTAACCTAATTGGAATTTTTGTTTCTCTATATAAAGAAAAATTTACACATTCTCTCTCCTCCTCTCAAATGTCTGCAACAAAAATGTATTGTTCCTCATTCTAAAACTCTCCAACCTCTCTCTAATCTCTTTGAACTTATAAACACCAAACTTTATATCAATTTATTATTTTTGTTCATGTCTTTCTCACTAATCTATCTTGTTTTTGCAGGTGTTTCATCACATGGTTTTCATCTTCCACTCATATAAAGGTAGATCTATTAATTTTAGATATGTATTTTTATGTGTTCTAAAGGTAAATCTATCTAATATTCCACTCATCTTCTTAATTTTTAAACCATTTGAACGTTTTTGGATATGCAGGTTTTTCAGATTCGAAATACTTCCAAGAAATCTTCTTCCATATCAAGTGGAGTCCAAACTTGTCTTTGTATAGGAATGATCTATAATAGTTTTGTTTGTGGTTTATTTTGTGACTTGCATGTGTACTCCTTTAGTTGTGATTTTTTTGTAAATTTGAAGAGATATTAATGAAAATTTTTGGTAAATATGTTCATTTTCCACAATATTATCTTGCCAAAATTACTTGACATAATTGAAGTCATTGATACAACTTCAATAGCAAAACACAATAACACAAATTTTGTACAACTATAAGAGAAGAATTCTAAAGAAAACTTAGTCAAATTCACAAAAGATAAAACATTACATAAGTTCAAAGATAGAACACTTTCATTAGAAGTCTTCTAACCTATTGTACTTAAAAAAACATCTAAGGTACACTGAATGCAATCTTTCAAAAACCATTCTCCATACATTGCATGTAACTTACGCAACATCTGCAAAAATTCAAAATAAAATACATAGGTAAACATAGAGAAAATGAAAGTTTACTAAACATTGACGCAGACAAGTAACTAGTAAGTCGTCTGGAAGACATAGACGACTTACTATTAAGTCGTCCAAACATGTCATTTTTGCAATTGACTTTAAAATGGGACGACTTACTTGTAAGTCGTCCAAATTTGTTTGTTAAGAAAAAAATTCTAGACGACTTAATAAACGGGTTAATTTTGCATTTGACCGAGTTGTGTCAGATATTTGACTTTTTCTGGACGATTTACCAGTAAGTCGTCTCTGGGAAATCAAAAATTTCAATATTATGTTAAGGCTAGACGACTTATATGTACGTCGTCTCAGGTTATTTTGCAATTCAAAAATAAAACTTAAATATTTAAATTTTCCCAGACGACTTACAAGTAAGTCGTCTAGGTAGAAAACTTACTTGAAAGTCGTCCGAGATAAGCAAGGTTTGACCAGAATCTCAGAAAAAAATTTGGACGACTTCGCTTATCCTGGACGACTTTCAAGTAGGTCGTCTGACTGGACGACTTACAAGTAAGTCGTCTGGGAAAAGTTAAATATTTAAGTTTTATTTTCCAGTTGCAAAAGTAACCTGAGAAGACTTACGGGTAAGTCGTCTAGCTTTAATAAAATATTTAAATTTGTGTTTTCCCAGAGACGACTTACTAGTAAGTCATCTAAGAAAAGTCAAATATCTGACACAATTCGGTCAAATGCAAAACTAACATGTTTATCCTAAACGACTTACTTGTAAGTCGTCTAGAATTTTTTTCTTAACAAACAAATCTAGACTACTTATAAGTAAGTCGTCTATTTGCTTAGAAGACTTACCAGTAAGTCTTCTATAGCCAGACGACTTACGGGTAAGTCTTCCACGTGAACAAATCTGAAAAAAATTCAATTTCATACCTTTAACTAGTGATATGACTTCCTAAGCACACATAGTCTTCTCCAACCACCCAGAACCTCAAACGAAAGTAACCCACGAAGAATAGTATGCTTGAATGGCTCTACCAAACATAAAAAAATTAGAATCAAAAGCTTGAGTTTTTTGGATGAATATGGAGACAAAGTTAAAGAGATGTTTTTAGTTCATAACAATTAAGAAAGAGATAGTGTCAATCAATTTTAGGTGCATTAAGAGCTTCAAATTGGTTGTTCATGGTGTTTGGGGTATTGATGGCAATGATAATCTTGTAAATACTTGAAGATGATGAGGTTGAGAGAGTAAAAAAAATATTTTCGGAAAAAAAAAACAAAAAAAAAATCAATGGCATTTTCGTAAATAATGTAAACATATGGGGTGAATTGGACAAAAGAAAAGACAAAAAAAAAGAGGTTAATTTTGTGTTTGACTTTGAGTTTTGAGTCAAATTTGCAAATAACTCTTTTTATTCTATTTTTTTTTTTATAAATGTTTTATTCATCTTTCTTCTCCTTTCAAAGGAGACATCGTTTAGAAAACGTCTTACAGAGCAAAGATGAAATAAAAACATAAAACTTTCATGAAAGGAAGAAGGATACTAAAGAAACACATTTGTAGCAAAAAGAAAGACGAGAGTGAGCAGATAAAGAAACCGTGAATGGTGCTAACGCTGGAAGTCGCGAAAACACATTTGCAGCATATTTAATTGGTTTGGACAAATCTAATTATGAAAATTATTTTATTTATATTATTATTTAGGCAGTAGTTCTAAACACAAATCAAAAAATCGGAACCAAAGAAAAAGGATTGTAGAACATTAACTACTAACTCGTTAGGTTGAATTGAACTTTGACAAAGAACAGAAAATACACTCTGATTTTATACCATATGAACATAAACAGGTTTCAAAAGAATTAACAATCTATTAGAAGCATAGTCAAAAAAATCTGTTTGCAAAAACTAATTTCAGGTTTAAGAAAATAAATTAATATTTTGGCATTGCTGTTCAATGCCTCAAATTAAGTTTTAAAATACAGTATATTAAGTCCAAAAACGCAGAAATGCTGTATTCATTAAAAAGTTGATCACAACTCTTATTTTGCTATACTAGTGAGACTATATCTGTTTCATCAAATTTAACAGTATTTCACAATATTATATACTAGCATATCCTTTTTTGTAGAAGATTATCTGATATTTTACAGTATTTGATTTCACAGTATCTTTAGATCTGTTCTGTTTTAGCGTATTAAAACTGGATCAAACGAATTCTATGTATCCTAAAAAACATGGACAAAATCTTATATGATCAGTTACCAAAAAAAATCGTATATGATCAATAGGTTCTGCAAATGAATTTTGGAATAATAAATAGTCGAATGATCAAATAAAAAAATTTCTACTAAACCTAACTCTTACGAAAAACTAAATAAATATCAAATTTGGTTTTAACTTACTAATATCTTATGGTAATTCTGAGAAGAAAAAAACGTTACATAAAATTACAATTGCAACTAAATTTAGTTATTAAAATTTCACTTTACTTTGCATATTTTTTTAACTAATATCAACTTCATGGTTGCTAGTTTTAATAATTAAAATTAATGGTAAATACAACCTATATATATATATTAGTTTATTTGATATTGAACAAGTATTTGGGTCCAAATGTATGAGTCGCACGTGTGATTGCGTACATATGCACGCACCCTATCCTTTCGTATTAGTTCAAAAGTCATTTTCACCAACCAAACGCAACATCCCCAGGACTCCTTTCTCTGAGCCTCTTTGCGACAGATTTGACAAAGTAAGACCAAATATATTTCTTTACCTTAATCATTATTTACTTGATTAAGCATGTTAATATAGGAAACTAAATTTAGATAATTAACTCTTAATTGATCAGTTGTGTATTTTAAAATGAACACTTCGATATAAAATCTAAATGAACCATTGCCTACATATATCATACATATATATATATATATATATATATATATATAATCATAGATAAAGTAAGATACACAATATCCTCTCAAACTGTTGAACTTTCCCCATCATGATACATATCTTATGCACCCTTAAAATATTATCTATATGTACCTGCATATGAAGCACATGCATGATACTTATTTAGACCATATACTCCTTTATTTGTTTTATTATAACTATGAAAAAGTGAAGAAGGGTATATATATACGATAAGTTACATCATAAATTCTAGATACATTCCACATTTATTTTGAAAAAGAGAAGGTAAATAAATATTTTATATATAAATATCAAGACAATATTGTCGCTTGTATATGTAGTAAGGAAAACTTTGCTTGTTTTCCATATATATATATATATATGTTAAAATTAATACGATTTCAACGGTCAGGTGTGATTTTCAAACCACTAATATATATCAATCGATCGACATAGTATATATACTATATATGCATTAAAAATAAATTAAATCATTCTTTTTTTCTTGGTCAAAAAAAAATCTTTCATTTTACGTGTTTTAACATAGTGTAATTCATTTTAACTAATTACTAGATTTTCACCCGCACATTTGTGCGGGTAACCTTTCATTTTATAAATATATAATTTTGATATTATATTTTGTATTTAATAATTGTTAGATAATATATTGCTGTCATTTAAAAAAATAAAAATAGATAATATATAGTTCTAAATATAAAAGTTTAATATATGTTAACAAATTTATTTTTTGTATAAATTTTACATAATTTACGAATTTTAATTTTTAAAGGGTGAGTAATATTTTAATCACTTTAAACGGTGAATGATATTTTATTTATTTAAATGAAATTATTTTTTCAAAAAATAGTAGTTTATCAATTCAATATAGTTTTCATATATAATTTTTTATTACTTCTATTTTAATATAATAGACTATAATTATAAAATTTATAAAATTAGCATATAATTTTATTTTATTTTGTTTAATATAAAATTTTAATTAAAATAATTTATAATACTACTAATTACGAAATTAATAAATGTATTAATTAAAAAATATTTAATTTTAAAAAAAAAAGATCTTGTTAGATTTTTCTAAACAAATTTTGTTATTACTAAAACTAAAATTTACATTTACAATTAAAATAGATTTGTTACTGATATTCTTACAATTATTTAGATTTTTTTAGAATGCTATATATTAATTATACTAATATAAATAATCTAAATGTAACTGAATTCATGGACCTAATATGACTATTTTATAGTAGATAAAATTCTACTTCTCTTTTAATAGAGAAAACTAGCCTTTAACCCGCGCGTCCGCGCGGGTGTTATTTTTATTATCAAATATTTTAAACAATTTGTTTGATATAATTGTATATAGTTGAAATTTAATATTCGATATTCATTATCCGAATCAGGATCCACTCTTATCCATTCCAAAAAACGGATATTCAAGGTCCGAATCGGGATCCGGATAGTGATTTTATGGATTCGGCGAATTTGAGTACAAATCTAAATAGTAAAATTTTAAGTATGGATATTCGGATCTAGGTATAGATCCGGATATTAAATATTTTAAATTTAATTATATTTTTATATGTATATTATATATATTTTATAAGTTAAAAATAATTTTATTAAATTTTAATGATTTTAAGTTTTTTAAAATAATAATTTTAAATAGACTAAATAAATATTTAATAGATAATTTTTTATTTTTTTTTAATTTTAAAAAATAGGTTTAGATATCGGTGGGTATTCAGTCGAATATCCTAATCCTGAATATCCAGAAAGCTTAAATCCATTGTATTTAGATGATACATTGTATTATATGGTGATTAAATTAAAAAATATGTGTTTTTTGTGTTTTATTTTATTTTGTTAAAAATTAATATTTAGATGTTTGGATGCAAAGATAATATCAATGGCATTCTTTGTAAATATTAGGTAGAATTAAGGGAAATTTCTTATTTGTACTCCTCTTTTAATAGATTAGACTAGAGACTAACCCGCACACCCGTGCGGGTGTTAGTATTTTTGTTTTTGTAAATTGATATTTGTTTATTATGATTAGTGTTATATATTTACATATATCATCATATAACTAATTATATATTAGTTATTTTAGTATTTTTAAGTTTTTATACATCAAAATTGAACTCGAATCGAATCATGTAATATGATTATTTTGGTTATTTGGTATTTTTAGTTTGGATACAACATATCTAAATCGAATTGGATAATATAATTACTTTTGGTAAAAATTCGAACATATTTCAGATTCATTGGTTGTTTGGATATTTTAAGTTCTTATACATCAAATTTGAATCTACCCAGATATGGGAGGACGCGACTCGAACCCACCTCAAAAATTATAATACCCGAACAAAGCTTAATTTCAAATACACTAAAACCCGAAACCCAAAAAAAATGATTCGTACCCAAACATGTACTTGATATTGTAAACAAATAAAAAAACTCTTTATTAATTATTTTGAATTCTTATCATAAATAGAACAGTTTCATTCAAACATGTCAAATTATTATGGTTAACATGTAAAATAAATATTGTCGAATTATCATGGGTAAAAGGAATTAATTAAGTAGTTAAGAAAAGTGAAAAAGTACTTAAAAGATGTATTAAAACACTTCAAAATAGATAAATTCTGTTTTGTTCTTATGTAATAAGTGCTATTAAATTATTTAGAAAATACAATAAAAGAAATGGTTAGAATTAGTTAAACTGAATGAAAATATGTAAGAAACCATTTAAAAATAGATAATTATTATTTTATACTGATTAACACTTTAAATTAATGTCGTTGGATTATATAATAAATACAATTAATGTAGTGATTAAAAATGAGTTAATAAATGTAGAAACTATCATAAACTACTTAAAAATAGAAAACCTTTTTGGTACTTTATTTTCAATAAGATTTAATATATATATAGATAGATTATATATATATATATATATCATATATGGTTTGTAAAGAATATGGAATTTAATACAAATGATATTTTCGTTTCTGTTTTCTTTTGAAAAAAATATTCGGCTTTTCATTTTCAATTTACAAATTTTTAAATTTAAACAATAAAAATATGATAATTAAAGAATACGGATTAAAAGAATGATATTTTCTATTTAGATGGTAGCTAAAAATTAGGCACACGTTACGCTATTTTTGATAATATCATAAATTTTATGAATACTATGTGGAGTTGATAAAGATTGTGAGTATCCAAAAAGGTAAAGTGTATTTAATATTGTAAAATATTCTGTTTAGGCATCTCATTTATTTTTTCTTTCCCCAAAGTAGTTTGATAAATTTACTAACCATACGCTAGTATGTATAAAACAAAGTCCATGGTGTGGTAATGATTTCGTCTATGATATAGTATATGATAGCGTTGATCAAATATGAAAACATAAGAAACGGTTTAAAATTAAACCATCACTGTTGATCCCAGATACGAAAACACAAATCAAAGCACTGTTATTTTATAAACCACTAAAAAGTCACAAACACACAAACATGACTATTTGAAAAAAATTGGTTATGAAACGTCAGTCAATTAAATAAATGTTATGCTGATTTTGAGTGGGGTTATTATGCTCTGTAACCAGCTATTAAATAGGGATTGAAAAACACAACTGCAAGAGGAGATCGAACAGAATATTTTGTTTGGTTGTTTGGGTTGGAGTGAATTTAACAGCAATCTAGTTAATCTCTATACTGAATATTAGGCTGTATTAAATAATAAATGTTTATGTTAAATTAACAGTTATTAACTCAATGGCATGTACTTGTAATTATTAGAGTAAAATGAGGGTTAATTTTTTTTTGTACTTCACTTTTAATAGATTAGATACGGTCTTTTTTTTGCATGCTATGGTATATATATAATTTCGCACCACCAAAACTTCCAATGTGATCACCTGGCTAACGCACCACATTTTCACCATCGTTTTAACGTTTCTAACCATATCTTTTATATTTTGTAAAGTTTTTTGCCATGATGACACTAATTTTTTTGTTATATGCTAGAATTAATAGGGTTTATGAAAACTCTAATATATGCAAATGCAAAGTTATTTAATTTATTTATCAACAACTTTGGGGGAAAAGTGTGGTTAGAAGGTTATATATATATATAGTTTTTTTTTGTTGGTAAAAAGGTTATATATAGGTGGGTGAGCTTTGGTAAGCTTTGACATTTTTGCAAGAGATTTTCCATCCTCAACACCTATAATCTTCGCATCTCTCTTCTCTCTCTCTCTCTCTCTCTCTCTCTACTCTCTACTATCTATTACTTCAATCATAAATATTTATACGCAAGATATTTAATGGGGAGGCAGCCATGCTGTGACAAGTTAGAGGTGAAGAAAGGGCCATGGACAGCGGAGGAAGACAAGAAGCTCATAAACTTCATACTCACCAACGGCCATTGTTGCTGGCGTGCTTTGCCAAAGCTGGCCGGTCTCCGCCGCTGTGGTAAGAGCTGTCGCCTCCGGTGGACCAACTACCTCCGGCCTGACTTGAAGAGAGGCCTTCTCTCTCACGATGAGGAACAACTTGTCATCGATCTTCATGCTCGTCTCGGCAACAAGTAAACCTAAACAACTAGTTATATGCTAATTCCACATAATTTTTACGCAAAGATTTTAACTTTTACATTTGGGTTAAAATTAAAATCTTACATTTAACAAAAACTAGGGACCTAAGATAAACATTGGTGGGATAGTGTATAGTAGAGAAAATTTATGAAGTCAAATTGCATGTACATTTAAATTATTGGGTTGTTCATATTTTGCCAAAAATAGTAGAATCATATAGATGAACTAGTTTTTTGCATTTATATTTCTTTGGAATAAACTTCAAGACAAAGTAACGTCTTTCCCTTCGAAAGATAGTTAACTTATTCATCAATTTTCCTTTTTTTTTTATAATTCCAAGATTTGGACCTCTCCACCAACACTTCCTAAGATATTAATTCTATATATATATATATATATGATTGCTGTGAATAATATTTATTTTAAACTGTTGGTTGTATTATAGGTGGTCTAAAATAGCTTCAAGGTTGCCGGGAAGAACAGATAACGAAATAAAAAACCATTGGAATACTCACATCAAGAAAAAACTTGTTAAGACAGGAATCGATCCTGTGACTCATCAACCTCTCAACCAAGAACCTAACAACACTGCTAATCCCAAAAATAGTTCTTCAACTTCAGTTGATATCTCAATGGAACCAAAGAGCAGCAGCACCAAAAACGTAGAGACTAATAGCATGACTACACAGGACGAAAGCAGCAGCACTGCTACTGGTCAAAACAGTTCCATTAACAATGAAAATCAACTACTTAGTAACATTAATACTGATGAAGAACTGTTTAGTTACTTATGGTCGGACGACACTGCTAAAGCTGATGCTTCGAGAAGTTGTAGTAATGGTGGAACACTATATTATGAAGATAATATTCCCGGAGCCGGAGCAGACTTTCCGATTTGGTCACAGGAAAGAGTCAGCGGCAAGGATTGGATGTTTCTGGATTACTGCCAAGACTTTGGTGTTTATGATTTTGGGTTTTGACTCTTCACCATAACATAATGAAACTCTTACGGATGAGACACAACTCAGAAGCATTAATCATGTTCATATACATTTATGTACATTATACATATAATATATACAGTTATACAAATAGAAGCATGTAGTAGCGAAGAAATACATGTAAAGCAGCAAGGGGGCACCATAGTTTCAAACTTTCAACTTCAAGTATTATAATTTGGGTAGGGTGTACAGTACTAGAGCTAAGTTACGACAAAGGTTGTGATTTAATGTAATTTGCAATAAAAACTATGTAAAGAAATTGTAGATTTATATGGTCAAATTGATGTAAAATTATGAGTTACTATTTTAGTAACATAATTGATTGGTAATTTTTTTGATGTATAAATTGTAGTATGTATTATTTTAAAATATAAAGATAATAAAAATAATATTAAATACATAGTTAATAAAAATATTTGGAGAAAAATAAAATATATTAACTTAAAATTAACTAAAATATTCATATATATATATATATATACAAATAAATTATGTACATAATTTTTAGTTCCCAAACAAAATTAACAATTAAAAATATAAAAACAATTTTGATTAACTAATTATAGTGAATATTTTTTCTGAGAAATCTTTTGCTAACAATTTCTTTTTGTCATCGTCTTTTTTAACAAATAGATAGCTATATTGAAAGATAGCTATAAGATCAAAATATATCTTTAGTTATGACATATGATCCTATGTATCAATATCTAAATTTCTTCGGCTTCATTATCTTATTAACAGCTAGATTTTTGTGTATCCAATTAACATAAAAAAAATAATTTAAATAATTTTTTTGAATTAAAATTAAACTTGTTTAATTGAAATTAAGTTTGGAGTTTGTCTGATTCGTTTCATAAGTTTAGCATTTCTTCGACAATTTTCTCGAAAAATATAAAGTCTTAATTATACTGAAATCTTAATCCATGTTTATGTCAAAAGACAAATTGATTCCCGATGACATTGCCACACCAAAAAAGAAAAGAATTAATAACCTAGATATAAATTAAGTTCTTTAATTTGCATTTGAAGAAACAAACAGGTTCGAAAACGTAAAATGATTGTGACAATGTGAGGGAATGTTCGTTGCAGAATCAACAAAACATAATTTTGCTAGTTGTTAGGATTAATTATCTTTGAGTTAGATGTAGGGAAAAAGGTTAACTAATCAACAAAACATAATTTCGCTAGAGGGATTAACAATTAAAAATATATAAACAATTTTGATTAACTAATTATAGTGAATATTTTTCCTGAGAAATCTTTTGCTAACAATTTTTTTTGTCATCGTCTTTTCTTAACAAATAGATAGCTATATTGAAAGATAGCTATAAGATCAAAATATATCTTTAGTTATGACATATGATCCTATGTATCAATATCTAAATTTCTTCGGCTTCATTATCTTATCAACAGCTAGATTTTTGTGTATCCAATTAACATAAAAATTAATTTAAATAATTTTTTTGAATTAAAATTAAACTTGTTTAATTGAAATTAAGTTTGGAGTTTGTCTGATTCGTTTCATAAGTTTAGCATTTCTTCGACAATATTCTCGAAAAATATAAAGTCTTAATTATACTGAAATCTTAATCCATGTTTATGTCAAAAGACAAATTGATTCCCGATGACATTGCCACACCAAAGAAGAAAAGAATTAATAACCTAGATATAAATTAAGTTCTTTAATTTGCATTTGAAGAAACAAACAGGTTCGAAAACGTAAAATGATTGTGACAATGTGAGGGAATGTTCGTTGCAGAATCAACAAAACATAATTTTGCTAGTTGTTAGGATTAATTATCTTTGAGTTAGATGTAGGGAAAAAGGTTAATTAATCAACAAAACATAATTTCGCTAGAGGGAGGGGTCGAACCTCCGACCTTGTGGTTAACAGCCACACGCTCTAACCAACTGAGCTACTCCAGCTAGATGTTGAAGTAATCAACTTAAAACACTTTAGACACTAATATATTTCATCCATTTGGTTTAACAAACGGTTTTCTCCATTTTTGAATGCAATAATCATATAAATTGTATTCCTTGTTCATTCTACTAAATATATAACATAATCTAGATCCGAACGACATTTTTCTTAATATATTGAACACTGGACTAATCATATATGAAGTCTCTTGTTTAACTTTACTTGGTCAGCATTATATATATATATAGACAAGCTGTAATGCTTCGATCGTTCACGGCTAATGAGTCACTCACGCCCGTTCTTTCGGCTCGTGAGCCCTATCTTGTACCAACGATCGGTGCATAAATTTTTCAAGGTTCGAAATCATTGTCTACTAACCCTACAATCATTACATAACATTTCTCCGTGCTTTGGCCTCACTCACACGGTATCGCGAATCACTTCCCGATAGGTTACCCATCATTTCATTATTCCAGCATAAGCATGCTTAATCCTAAAATTTTAAATGGATGTGTGATAAAAAAGATAAGCACACTTTAATGGCATAGATATCTAAATCAATTTTCTGAAGTTTTTTTCATGAGATTTTACACAAACATTCATCAATAAGTAAATTTGGAGACAAAGATATATTGTTTATATTCTGGACTTCGAATTAACTACATGTTTATGCTCTCCATAAATATCACTTATAAGTTATAGCTAACCGCATCTTATAATAAAGTCTCGATCCACTCGTGTTAGTAAGATATAATTGATAATAGATGCCAAACAATCACATTTGTAAATCTAAACTAGGGTTAAGCACTTTATCTGATATATGAATCTGTACCCGAACTCTACGAAAAATTTGAATCGAAATCCGAACCGAAATAGCTAAATACCCGAATGGATATTGAATCAGGAGAAATTAGATATTCGAACCCGAATGGATAATACCCAAATCCGAATGGATATTCGAAGATAACCGAACATATGTTTAATTAACTATATATTTCTAGTTTAGTTCTCTCATTTTTTAAAAATATTTATATTGATGTTACACATGACTTAAGATTAGATAATATATATAATTTCGTACAAAGTGATTACTAATCGCTTAAAATACATGTCAAGTTTTTATTTTGTGCATTAACAAAAGTTACATTCAAAATTTTCAAAAACACAATCAAATTAGTAGCTTTTTGTTGTTATTTTTTTTGTCTCCAAATCTATTAATTGTCCTATTAAATATCAGTTAAGTTAAAGATATATTATACATACAAGAAATTTAAGCAATGAATAATTTGATTTTTTTTTCAAAAGCTAAATATCCGAACTCAACCTTGAATAACCGAATCCGAACTAAAAATACATGAACCTGACCGAAGTGTAGAAGTACCCGAACGGATATTAAACCCCTATACCAAAATACACTAAAATCTAAAATACCCGATCTGAATCCGAACGAATATCCGAACGCTCACCCTTAATCTAAACTATAGTTGTGGAAGCTCAATTTGATCAAAAGATTAACTAAAATTAAATTTGTAAGGAAGTTTGCTTGGTCATTCTGACTGGGCTTGGACTCCGATGGATATTACAGTTTATACTATTAATTGAATTGTGTGGTATCGTATTCATCTCTTCAGTATTCAGGAATTCATAAGCTAGACATTTCGTTAAAAAGATGGTTTAAAGTCAGTCTCATTTTTTTTGTTAAATCTTATTGGTTGATATGGTCGGTCTCAGCAGGAATGCACTTAGTGTTACAGAGTGGATTGATTATCACACTACCTTACCCGGAATATCTTTCGATTAATGTCAGAGGGTGAACCGATCATCTGTTACGATCCACCATGTAAACCACTTGACCTGAAGTCCAAACCCAAACTGACAAAGTAATGATAGTTAATAACGTTTTATTATTTATACTTTTTAAATTTCTTATTTATACTTTTCTTATCTATTTTATATAATTTTAAAGTATGATATACGTCATCTTGTAAATGGTGGTTATTCATAATTTTGATCACTTTAAAATTTTATCAAAGATAATTGTGAAAGTTTTGGTTTGATCAAATATTCTTGAAGAACTGTTTTTCTAATATGTTTTCTATAATTCAAACAAAACAATATTCTAGATGGTAAAAAACTATATAGTGAAAGTATTAAAAATATATGATATAAAATAATTATATATGCACAAATCCGTATGAATAGCATAAAATATTACTGATGCTCCAGAAAAGGCAATAAAAATAAGTAAATGATGTATTGATAATTTGTATAACCTATCAAGTCATTAACCAATATGATATTAACGTAAACTGGAGGGAAAGTTCCCATCTCTAATTAACATTTGACTTTATTTTCACGTAGTAAAAAAGTCAACGTTAGAGAATCTTGAAACTCCACTTCCGTCGGCAATGATCCCATGCGGCGATCTTCATCTGGACCTTCACAAAATCCGATACTTGACAAGGTATCGTAATCCGACCCGGTTGTTCAAACCCGTAAACCCGCTCCGCCTGTTCCAGCAACTCTCCGAACGGAGGATGGTTAAAGTAAACCACAGGAACCACCACGCGCCGCGTATCGTCGCCTGATTCTCCCACGTGAACCACTAAATGACCTTTGGGAACAGCCAGCGACTTTGGTTCGTTACACAACCGGGTCTGAACCGTTTTCTTTTCTCCGCACAGTGCGAAAGAGCAGATTCTTGAAACCGGGTTGAGAATTCCGGTTAGGCATTGGCGTTTCCCGGTTTGGGTTCTTCTACTTGGAATGATCCATTTGAAGATCTTGAGACCTTGGAGCCTCTTCATGTTTGTTCAGATGCTGAGAGAATAGATCAGTTTACAATATGTATTGTGTTAACAGTTCAAAATGAAGAAGAAGACTGAGTTGGTTCTAGGAATAGAGCAAAGAAACCTCTTTATATAGCCCCTGAGGTGTGACCGTTGAACTGTAATTTGTGCCTACGTGCATGTGTGTACACATGTTGCATATTAATTGGATGTACAGTTTTCCTGTTTTAACATGTCACTAATACCAAATAATATTTGATTTTTCAAGTAAAATTGTAATATTTTTAGGTCATTGTCATTTTTGAAAGTTTCATCCTAACGAATGTCATCAAAAGAACATTATATATATATATACATTTTAACATGTCACTAATACCAAATAAAATACCAAATAATATTTTGATTTTTCAAGTAAACTTGTATTTAGTATTTTTTTAGGCCATTGTCATTTTTGAAAGCTTCATCCTAACGAATGTCATCAAAGGAACATTATATATATAACATTATATTTTACTTTGAAAAAAAAGGAATTGTCATTATTGGTACAGTTATTCATTTTTATATTTAATAAAGTGGCATTTTAACAAATATTTTTTTTTATGAAAAAGCAAAAAATTTCTTAGATTAATTAAAATCCTAAATTCATATTCCAAAACTCTATATCACACTTCAACTTTAAACCCTAAGTATTAGATTAATTAATTCTATGATTATAAATGTATTTTTCTTTCTTTAAAAATGAATGTAAAAGTGATTAAAATAAATATGGAAAATGATAGTAAAAAAATAGTACTTCAGACAATTTTCCAAAAATATGTTTATGAACACGTGGCTATATTCAGTAAAGACCAATATCTAAACTCAAGAATATTGTCAACTGGTTAAATAAAAATTACATGCTGTTCACGATTATATTATAAAAATTACATTACGAAGGGAGAGGTTCTGAACCGATGTTCTATAACCGGTGCTGGTTAGTACTCAAGTAGCATACAAATTACCGGTTAAGCTTATGTTTTTGGAGACCGTCATGCCGTTTGAATGGTGTCTATTATTAGTGAAAAGTCATACCGTTAACGTATTGAAGGTCAATCTCAATTAATGTGCAAAGGCTTTTCGAAGTCAATTCAAAAAGTTGAACGATGATATGCAATTTAAGTGCTGACCAAGAAGGTTCGTTGTATTTTTTTGTCGCAAGTTCGTTGTATTTTTTTGTCGCAAGTCTAGTTTCAATGTTGATTGCAAAATACGTTAATAAGAACTTGCTTTTATCTTATTAATCTCCTCGAGAAAATTCCTCAAAACTCAAGAACTCAACAATCACAAAAGACTTCTCTTATTAGTTGCAACAAACCTGCAACTATTTATATAGGAATATATTTCCTATTCCAAAATAAACTTATAGATAATTTCTAATCTTATAGATAATTCCTAAACTTATAAATAAACAAAACAAAGATAAGATTAGGATTGCTTGTTCCACAAGCTATTTCAAGCTTACTTCCAACATTCTCCCTCTTAAACTTGAAATTCCCAAGTCTTCAATTCCGATCAACATTCTCATTTCCTTGTATTTTGTCTTTGCAAGTCCCTTTGTTAGTATGTCTGCTCGTTGTGCATCTCCTGGTATATGTTGAACTTCAATCAGATTGTTGTCCACGTACTCTCGAATAAAATGATAACGCCTATGTATATGCTTGCTGCGTCCATGAAACACTGGATTCTTTGTCAACGCAATTGCACTTTTATTGTCAATTAGAATCACCACCTTTTCGCATTCTTTTCCTGCAATCTCTCCAAATAGTTCTTGAAGCCAAATAGCCTGTTTTGCTGCCTCTGTTGCAGCCATAAACTCCGCCTCACAAGAAGAGAGTGCAACCGTTTCTTGCTTCTGAGAACACCAACTTATAGGGGACTCCAAGAGATAGAACACGTAACCAGTTGTGCTGCGTCCATCATCTTCATCAACATTATGGCTTGCATCACTGAAACCTTTTATCTTCAAGTTCTCTGCTCGTTTGTAAACTAGTCCATAATTCAATGTTCCTTGTAGGTACCTTAAAATTTGCTTAACAGCCGCAGCGTGGGAGAGCTTTGGTTCCTGCATGTACCTACTCATAACTCCAACCGAAAAAGACAAATCAGGACGAGTATGGAGTAAATATCTGAGACATCCAATACTCCTTCTATACTCCTTCTCATCTGTGTTCTGTTCGTCATGAGCTTTCGAAACTTTAGCGTTATGGTCAATTGGAACATTGACTGGATTACAGTCTCTCAAGCCGGCTTCTTCTAGTATTCTTCTAGCATATCTCTCCTGTTTCAAAGTGATGCCCATATCGTGTTGTTCCACCTCTATTCCCAAATAGTAAGTCAGCAGTCCCAAATCACTCATTTCAAACTTTGTAGACATTCCTTGCTTGAAGTCTTTGATCATCTTAGCACAAGAGCTTGTTACTAAGAGATCGTCTACATAGACTGCGACTAACAGTAGGTGATCCTTTTCTTTTCTTCGATAAAGTGCTGGTTCCTTTGAACATTTAACAAATCTCAGCTCGCTCAAGACTTTGTTCAACTTCTCGTTCCATGCTCTCGGGGCTTGTCTTAATCCGTAGAGTGCTTTCTTTAATTTATACACTTTTATCTCTTGTCCTTTAACTTGAAAACCTTCAGGTTGTGAAACGTATACCTCTTCCTTTAAGTCTCCGTGTAGGAATGCAGTCTTAACGTCGAGATGGTGTACTTGCCATCCCTTTGAGGCTGCAATAGCAAGTAGAAATCAGACTGTTTCAATACGCGCAACAGGTGCAAACACCTCGTCAAAGTCGATGCCGTGTCGCTGAATGTATCCTTTGGCGACTAACCGAGCCTTGAATTTGTTAGTGCTGCCATCTGAGTTGCGTTTTACTTTAAAAACCCATTTGAGTCCTATTGGTTTTGCTCCAACAGGTAAGTCGACGAGATCCCACGTTTTGTTTTTCACTATTGATCGGATCTCATCTTAACAAGCATCCATCCAGACTTTCTCCTCTTTGGCTTCCTCAAAACTCCAAGGCTCGTTGTTTACACTTAACAGTAAGTGCTCTGCTTCTAGTTCTGCGAGCAAGACATAGTCGTTCAAATAACTTGGTTGTTTCTTTTCTCGAGTTGATCGTCTTAGTTCTACCCCACCATCTTCGTTATTCAACTCTGTTTCTTCTTCTGCAATATCAGCTGTATCGTGCTCAGTATTTTCTACCTCATGTTCTGCTTCGTTACTGATATCATTCTCACCCATGTCGATGCCATGATTCCCGTACTTGCCAACATTAATTCGAATATTTCCACTATTTTCATCTCTGTGCGGAGTCCTCCAATCCCAGCTTTTCTGTTCATCGAACAATACGTCGCGACTTACTACTATCTTCTTATTTATTGGATCTAGTAGTCTATAGGCTTTTGAGCCTGGCTCGGTTCCGAGGTGAATAAGAAATCTCGATCTACTATCCAGTTTCTTAAGCTGTTGTGAATCTATCTTGGCATAGCTGGTGCAACCAAAAACACGTAGGTGATCAATGCTCGGTTTTCTTCCTTTGAACAGTTCATATGGTGTCGTGTTCTTGACAACTCGTGTTGCAGTTCTGTTAACAAGATAGGTAGCATGCCTAACTGCCTCACCCCAAAGATAATTTGGTAACTTCATGTGCTTTAAGATACTTCTTGTCATGTTCATCAGCGTTCTATTTCGTCTCTCGACCACCCCGTTCTGTTGAGGAGTGTAAGGCGCCGTAAGATGTCTGACTATTCCATGTACTTCACAGAATTGATTAAATTTTTTCGACACAAATTCGCCTCCCCTGTCTGTTCTCAGAGTCTTGATTGCTGTTCCTGTTTCTTTTTCAACTATGGTCTTGAATTTTTTAAACTTTTCGAAAGCTTCTCCTTTTTCACCAAGAAGTATACTCCACATATATCTCGAATAATCATCTATGAGTACAAATATGTATCGTTTTTGAGAAGGTGTTGAAGGCGTAATGGGTCCACATAAGTCTCCATGGATGAGTTCGAGTGTTGTTTGAGCTCGATATGAGGTGGCTTGTGGGAATGCTTGGCGTGTTTGTTTCCCTAATAAACATGAGGAGCATGTTTCTTTCTTTACGTGAAGTTTGGGCAGTCCGTATACAAGCTCCTTACTTGCCATCAAATGCATTGCTTCTCTCCCAATGTGGCCTAGCCTCGCATGCCATATCAATGAGTCACTATCTGTCGAAACCTGCAGACATCGATCATTCCTGTCCATAGTAACTTTGTAGAGACTGTTTTTGGAGCGTGTGGCCTTGGCTATCAGTTTGCCATCTTTGTCTTTCAAAGTGAGGTAATTGTCTTTCATCCTTATGTCACAACCACACTCTGTAGCTTGGCCTAGGCTTATTATATTGCTTCTCAAATCTGGTATATAGTAAACATCTGTCAATATCTTCATGTTCCCATCTTCTGTAACAAATAATATCGGCCCTTTTCCTTTTATATCAATCCTGGAATCATCGCCAAATCTTACTTTGCCAGTGACTGTTTCATCAATGTACTTAAAGTACCTTCGATCACCAGTCATGTGATTAGATGCCCCATTATCTAAATACCAAACTTTGTCACTGTCTGTATTTGTTTCGAAGTTCTGCGGGTTTACTTTCTTTTCGTTTAGATAGACGACTTCATGAACCATAAGATCTTCGGCTTCTGTTGTGTCTGTTTCTTTCTCCTTTCCCTCTGTTGTTTCTTGTAGCTTAAGCAGACGGTCCGGACATACAGAGGCGAAGTGTCCCATTTTATCACACCGAAAACACATTATTTTTGACATGTCAAAACCATCGTGATATCGTTGTCTATCTTGATATCTTCCTCGTCCTCTCCCTCTGTTATAGGGTCTGTTTCCTCGTCCACGACCCCTATGGTTATTATATTCTTGATTCGAGTAACTTGGGTTTGGCTGCGATTCGGTGTTATTTGCGTACATGAGCTTGGTTTGAGTTTCTTGCGTCTCATCTTCGTCTTCCGCTACTCTTTCCTCGTACGCTTTCAAGCGACCTACTATATCTTCAAAGCTCGTGGTGTTTAGATCAAGAACCTGTTCCAATGATGCCACAATGTGAATGTACTTTCGTCTTGGTAAACTAGAAAGAAACTTCTTTACAAGTTTTGGTTCATCAATGGTTTCTCCCAACGCTATTGATTTTGAAGATAATTCGGATAACTTCCCCATGAAGTCATCTATCTTATCTCCTTCTTTCATTCTCAGTCGATCAAATTCGGCTTTCAAAGTCTGTAACCTAGCTTCTCGAACACGATCTGCCCCCATATGTCTTGATTTTATCGCATCCCAAACCTTTTTAGCTGTATCCAACTCTCCTACTTGGAGAATAAGGGTTTCAGGAATGTATTGAAATAACAACGCAGTGGCCATGTCGTTCTTCTCCATGCTATCGCTTTCGTTTTCTATTGCATCCCATACCTTGTGTACCTTTAACAAAACCTTGATCCTGATTGACCACACTGTATAATTTGTGGCTGTAAGCATTGGACAGCTAATGGACGAAGGTCCTCCGCCGTCTTTTGCTTTCGTGGTGACGATATCTCCCATGTCTCTGTCAGATATTTCTTAAGGCTCTGATACCAAATCTAGTTTCAATGTTGATTGCAAAATACGTTAATAAGAACTTGCTTTTATCTTATTAATCTCCTTGAGAAAATTCCTCAAAACTCAAGAACTCAACAATCACAAAAGACTTCTCTTATTAGTTGCAACAAACCTGCAACTATTTATATAGGAATATATTTCCTATTCCAAAATAAACTTATAGATAATTCCTAATCTTATAGATAATTCCTAAACTTATAAATAAACAAAACAAAGATAAGATTAGGATTGCTTGTTCCACAAGCTATTTCAAGCTTACTTCCAACAGCAAGTTCGTTGTATGAGGAACTCTAGAATGTTGATACAATCATCAGCATGGTGACATCAGAGGTCAAGATTTTCTTCGTATTTTCCCCGTTTGAAATTTCAAAAATATGTTTTCGAATTTAACATATAGAAAGTATTTAATAACCTGTTTTATAGGTTCACTTGTTCTTTAACACCATGGTACAACACTAGCTAGTCAAACTTTTTGCTTACGCAAGTGAGTGAAAACTATGCCGTTGTAATTGCATCTAGAGGACTCGTTTGACCCGTTGGAGTTTATTGTTATAATACTCCTTTATTTAATCATTTAAATGTTCAATATGTTGTTTATTTTACATGCACATATTGATGTGTCTATCAATCCATATAACTAGTTAAGTCTAACCACGTATTAGTGGTCAGATGGTACATAACGTCTTACAATAACTTTAAAGATCGTGGCTTCGAATATGTTATCTTCAGATTATTCTAACGTATGGTTAGATGATAGGGATATTTAACTCTTCTTGCGAGCAATCAGGTTTGATTGACGTGAGTAGTCAAGCTTCTAGAGATTAGTCGGTTGATCACAACTTAGTCCAATTTAATTTAACTAATATAAGTTTTGATAAGAGAACTGAATTTATATACGTAAAAAAATAAAGAATAACATATACGTCCACGTTTAAAGATATATCTCAAATATGTAGATCAAACAAAAACTTTTTATAGATGTTTAACTAATAACTACTTCATGTCAAATCAAATAAATATTGCCAAAAGTTATTTTATTCGAATTTCGAACAAAACAAAAAAAAAGTAGATTGTGAAGAAGACAAAAGCCTAGCATGTGTCAGGAGAGAGATTCAGTAGGGTGTCGGCAGTGGGTGGGAGCCCAAGTAATAGGATCGAGAAAGAATCGACACTGTAACTATTGAAAGATCCGAACAGCGAAATGGCAAGAAGGCAACTGAAGCGTCAGATATGCTTGGGGACAAGAAGACAATATTATAAGATCAAATGAAAATAAAAGTTGATCTGGGAGATTCTAAATTTGTTAACTTCTTGTTAAACCACTAATCACGAATCTCAATGTTTTTGCTTCTATATCTATAAACATGTTCCTTATCCTTTTGACATTTTCTGACTTAAATTATAATTATATAATCACTAAAATTCAACACGAGACTAGTTATATACTTAATATATAGACATCCTTCATTCATTCATCAATTACTATCGGTATGATCAGATTCCTAATAGTTGATTTACTATCAATTTACTTGATTTCAGGAGATGAACAAATGATTATATTACTTTAGCAGTAGAACGACAAAGTGGAATAGATATTAAAAAAAAAAACCTTTGTCATGGATTAGTAAAATGGTTTACAAAAAAAACTTTGTCATGGATTGGCTACCTCAATAGTAGATGAGATCTAGCATATTTTAATGTATGAGATGCGCTTGCAAACAGTACATAACCCATGTATTTAGGGTTTTTCTTTCTTAAAAATGAATATGAAGTATTTTTTACAGTATGGAAAACTAAAACTAGACTCAAGTCTCAACACAAGGAAAATTTTAAATTGATGGATAATTGGTACAAGAGAATTCGGCCAAAAAAAGCACGAACTTTGCACAAATTGCCAAAACAAACATGAACTTTAGAGCTGACCAAAAAACACCACAAATTTTCATTGACTTTCCAATTAATTCACAATCTTTTCATTGACTTGCCAATCTAGCACGCCGTTAAAAAATTTAACAAAAATATTTAACGTCGTTTTCAAATGAGACGAAACGACGTCGTTTTACGTGAATTGGAATTAAAAACATAAAATCTCACGGGTTCGAACCCAGGTTCCTTGGATCAAATGGCGAAGTTCTTTGCCACTGGGCTACGGGCACTTTCAATGTATTAACTAATACATTTAATTTTATTTAGTACTGACTGAACATAAAAAGAAATTCAAAAAACTTAATTTTTTTTTTAAAATTCTAAAAATTGGAACAATAAAGAAACTTTTTATAAAATTAATTTTAAAATTAAAATTAAAAATAAAATTTTATTTTTCTTTTAAAAAATAAAAAATCATCCAAAATTCTGATTTTTTTAAACAATTGCTAAAAATTGAATAAAATCAACCAAAATTTAATTATACACATTTTATTTTTTGCATTTTCTTTGAATTTTTAAATTTTTTGGAATTTTTTTTTTTAGAAATTTTTTGAGCATTATGTGGATATATTTTTATGGGTGTATAATTAAATTTTGGATGATTTTATTCAATTTTTAGCAATTGTTTAAAAAAATCAGAATTTGGGATGATTTTTGATTTTTTAAAAGAAAATAAAATTTTATTTTTATTTAAATTTTAAAATTAATTTTATAAAAAGTTTTTTTATTGTTCCAATTTTTTAGAATTTTAAAATTCTTTTTAAGTTTTTTGGAAATTTTTTTATGTTCAATCGGTACTAAATAAAATTAAATGTATTAGTTAATACGTTGAATGTGCCCGTAGCCCAGTGGCAAAATACTTCACCGTTTGATCCAAGCAACCTGGGTTCGAACCAGTGAGACTTCATGTTTTTAATTTCAATTCACATAAAACGACGTCGTTTTACTTAACGCCAACAGTTAACGACGTTAAATATTTCTGTTAAATTTTTTGACGGCGTGCTAGATTGGCAAGTCAACGAAAAGATTGTGAATTAATTGGAAAGTCAATGAAAGTTTGTGGTATTTTTTGGTCAGCTCTAAAGTTCATGTTTATTTTGGCAATTCTTGCAAAGTTCGTGGTTTTTTTGGCCGAATTCTCATTGGTACAATACTGGTTAACTGGTTTTGTAATATACAATATGTTATCTATAATACCAACATGCTTTGTCATATCATATGTTCTGTAGATGTCTTTTTGGTCAGGAAATGTGTAATAGGACTTACTTAGTTTTCGTGCAACTGTGTCTTTTACGTACTTTAGTTCCCATCTTGTAGGGATTGTAATACTACCACACGCTCACCTGTATATATACTCTCTAGAAACAATCTGGAAATCAACTAACTAAAAATGGCTATAATTAGTTTAGAGGTTGTATGACATAAACAAAACAACAATAATAATAATTACATTATATAGGCCCAGATATAAAAGAATATGGAAAAACAGACTTGCCACCAAACCAATTAATATTGACGCAGCAATCTTGTTCTTTGCTCCTCCGTTGGCATCTCTGCCTTTGCCACACAAAACAAAGTTGATTAATTACCATTAAATTACCATTAAATCACCATAACAGTTGGCAAAAAAAAAATCACCATAACGCTTGTTCCAAATTTCACTAAGAACTTTTAAAACATAGAGGCTTTCTAAATAAATATTTGAATGTTCCTTGGTGACAAAATTCCAAAACGTCGTAACTCCAAAACGCCTTAACTCAATTTTGGAATTTTGGAATTTTGGAATTTTGGAATTTTGGAATGTTTCCGAAATAAATATTGCCACGTAAACGTTTCAACGCATCAATTTTGTCATAATAAGACGAAAACTATAAATTCTTGTAACCATAACAAACGATTTTTTCAAGAACGCCACAAGCGGTGTTGATTTGGTCGTAGAGAGGTCGGGTTAAGTTTGTTGGATAATTCTCAGCTTGTGAAAACATAACATATTAATAAGTATTTAGTATATTAAAATAAACATAAAAAAAATCTAGAAATAGGAAAATAAAGTTTTCTATTTAGGTTAGTTTGTTTTTTCATATCCCATATGTTAAAAAGAATAGTCATTCACTATAAATATAGATCTACGGAGAGGTATTTCATAAGATCTAAAAGATTAGATCATAAGTTTTAAGAGAAACATTGAGAACTTTAGTTTTGGGTAGTTTCTAAAGTAATAAGAAAAGTTGTTCTTATAATTTCTTTGTTTCTAGAGAACTTGAATTGATATCAGAACTTAAGTTACGACACCATGGAGATGATCGTTTAAGGGAGGCGAGATTCGAGACGTCAATGACAGAGTTCGACAAGTTGAAGATGGATGATAGTGATACCGTAGATGGTTTTGCGGGGAAGATATCAGGTCTACCATCCATTGAAGCCTCGTTAGGAGAAAGCATAAAAGAATACAACATGGTAAAAAAGAGATGGTTATAGGAATGACAAGTGTAACACACGAAGAAAGCATGTGTGACACATGTCTAGCAGGGAAACATAGTGGACAATCATTCCCAACTAAGACCATGTTTCGTGTGACGAAGGCGTTGGAGTTGATCCATGAAGAGGATCGAAATCTATACGAATGTCTCATATCGAAGAAGTCAAATATCGAGAACTTGAGGATATTTGGCTATGTAGCACATGCGAAGGTTTGTGTTACACATCAGAAGAAGTTGGATGAGAGATCAAAGTGTGTGATCAATCTTGGAACTGAGTCAGGTTCCAAAGCATATAGACTCTATGATCCAGTCGCAGGGAAGGTGATGGTGAGTAGAGATGTGATATTCGAAGAGAAGAAAGCTTGGGATTGGTCGTCTACAACAAACCATGCATATTGTGAACCAAGTATGCTTAAGCTTCCACATGAGGATGATATAGAAGAAGGTAATGATCAAGGTGATGATCATGAAGCTATAAATCAAGATGAGGAAGAAGAAGAAGATACTGATCACAATGCAAACCCTTCAGACGATCACAAGGCGATGACTTCAGACATTAATCAAAGGAATGTCGAGTGTAACACACGAAGAAATCGTGTGTGACATATGTCTAATAGGGAAGAAGATTAGAAAGAAGGAGATGGTCGTGGGAATGTTGTGTATAACACATGAAGAAAGCGTGTGTGACACATGTCTCAAAGGAAAGCAAATCAGACATTCATTCCCGAGTGTAACACACGAAGGAGGCGTGTGTAACACAAGTCTCGCATGAAAGCAAATCAGAGACACATTCCCGACTAAGGCCATGGTTAGTGCATCAAAGTTATTGGGATTATTGCATGGAGATTTGTGTGGATGAATCACACCACCAACGCCAGCAAATAATTCTGAGGCATTCTATCGGTTCAAAAGATTTCACACCGATAGCGGAGGAGAGTTTGTCTCAGGGAAAGTTCAATCTAGGTTGCCCCAATAGAGGAAGAGAGTTTGCCTCAGGTAAGTTCAATATAGGTTGCACCAATGGAGGAAGGGAGTTTACCTCAGCTGAGTCAAAGATGTCGAACTACTTATGGGTTGAAGCGATGGTAGCCGAGTTGGATTCTATCACAAGAAACAAAATATGTGAGCTTGTGCATAGACAACCTGGTGTTGAACCTATGACGTAAAGTGGATCTACAAGATTGAAGGAGCAAACGAAATCAAGATAAAGGAGGAGAGTTATGCTCAAGGAATCATGTGTGACATAAAGATGAAGGGGTGTAACACGACTCACGTACCAATAGAGTCGACTTTGAAGATCTCAAAAGCTGAAGATGAACCAGAAATAGATGCTACGGATTTCAGAAGAATCATAGGATGTTTGAGGAGTCACATTACTACAAGTAGCCATATTAATTTGCTTTACTTGTTTACCACTTCTCAACGATCTTATATAACATTTATTGGCATTTGATTTGTTCATATGTTCTGAGAATCTTATATTTATAAGGAACACACAACATTCATCAAATAAGTCTGAATTGCTTGTATAAAAAATTGTTGAGCATATAACAAATTCATATGAGGTATTTGTGTCTCAGACGTGAGACTCACTTACCACTGATACAAAACAAGCAATGAATACAACTCTATTTTATTGAAAAAAATTTAATTCAGAAACTTTTTTCTTCATATTAACATTCACACCAAAAAAACAAAAAAAAACATTTTCTTCATTAGTCATTTCGAGATTAACGTATATATGTTGGTATCATCATTTGATAGTGTATATTCTGCTAAAACAGCGTGCGCAATGCTAGTCGTCTTTGCATTCTTGAATAATATTGTATAGGATCAGTAGCTGAAGTTTAAGTCATGGTGTTGCTTACACTTTTCAGTGTTCTAGACATTTCGGACCTGAACTTAAATAAGAAATACAATTTACAATATGAATGAAAGAACAACAACAGAAAATTGGCGTGAGTGCCTATAATCATGGTCTCAATTAGAGAACCATCCATGATAGAATTGAATTAATTTGATGACCATATTGACCTTATATACTACACATGCCTCTAAGTTTAATTGTGTAAGAATTTATCAGTATGCATAGAGAGTAGTGTGTTTTATGCAAATTGGCTATATGTGGAAAATAAAGAAAATTGTTTAAATAGATATTTTTATTTTTTCTAGTTAAGATCATCATAGATTGATGATAGTTTTAAAATCAAAATTATCTTTTTAAAGAAACAAATTATTTTTTTGTTTTATCAGATAATTATTGTTTCAGAATTTCATTTTGAAGTCTTCTACCATTTCATTTTGAAGTTTTCTACCATTTCATACACAATAGAAGATATTTATATACAAATTATTTGTTCTTCATAACATGTTACCAATCCAAATCAATGTTATTGGTTTCATCGCCTACCAATCCACAAGTAAAATTTTTACATTGCATATCTCTTATAAAATTATTATTTCCTATATATAATATATCCTGCTTTAATCGCTATTGTCGACTGGTAAAATTTTATGTATCAATTAAAAATTATTGTAGATGCTAACATATTTGTTAGCTGTTAACAAACACATGTACCATACATGTTACCTGAGGTGTTAGCTATTACCAAAATTTTGTAGGTGTTAACAAAAGTGTTAGCCGTTAACAAATACATTTATCAGAGGTGTTAACAAATGTTTAATATGTTAACAAATATTGCAGATGTTTGATTAATGGTTTGTTAGCTTGTACATGGTATGATACTTAGTTAACAAGCTCGCAAAAAAGTTAATACAAAGGTTTATGAGTTTATACGGTGTTTGTTAAATTGTTTATCAATGTGTATTACTATTTTAATTTATTACATATTTTGATATATTATTGTATCAAGTATCGTATAAGAGAGCATATGCTAAATAATATATCACCCATTCAACAAACTATCTATCAAATAATGTATATGTTAACCAAACATGTATCAATTAACAAATAAGTTAATCACTAACAATTTGTTAACCGCTAACATATTTTGTAACATGTTTGGTGGTCAAATAATTGTTGAGTTATAATGTAGTTCATCATAAACCCAAAAATAATATTTATCAGGTTTTTCATTTTTCATAAGCATACTACCATAATTTTATACCGAAAAATGAACTATACATAGAATATATAGATAAAAAAAATGTAAGAAGAAAGATGGTGTAAGAAGAAAAAGTTGGAGTGTGAGAAAGAGATGGGGTCGGAGGAAAGAGAATGTTAGGAGAGAGAGAAAGAAGCGTGATTTGAAGAGAAAGAGAAGGATGGGCATTTTCGTCTTTCCCAGACGCAATTGTATAACTTAAACCTTTTACGTCAATCAATATCACAGTGGCCAATATAAATTTTTTATGGGCATAGAGTTCATTATCCCAAACAACAAACCAGAGGAAACAAAAAGAGAAAATACCACCTCAATATGTTTTTGGGGAGTCTCTAATACTAAAAGAAGAAACCCCTAAATATTGCTAAACATGATCAGTCTTTTATAAAATGCGTAAGTATGTATATATTTAACCTTGTGAGTACTTATTTTAAACCATTAATATAGCTCATTATAATACTGGTTATTTATTTTGTTATATACATGTGTGATTTATATTATAACAACTATCCGGTTCAAATTGATCGAAGATCTCTTTACAGCTCCGGAGTTAATAACTAGCAGAATAGATATAAGAGCTAATGTTTGCAATGAACATTACCTAGATGATTTTAAAATTCTTAATAGCGCATTGGGTTTAAATTTGCATTGAACTGGTAATTAACCGAACAAAATTGAAATTTATGAGACTCGGTTAAGCTGAAACCGATGTAGCCAAATCAATATTTATATTGCCTTCTTTTCTAAAACAAAAAGGGATCTTATGAAAAAGAAAAAAAAATATTTTTCTCTTTCTTTTCCCGCTAGAAACCACTCACCGATTCAATGACTTCTACGTCGACTGGTCCAAAACCCTAACCGATAATTGCCTCTCTCTCCACTTATCTCTTTCTTCAACCGCTTTTGCTCTGTCCTTTCCTCCAACGTCGACATCGTCCTCCGCCACTTAGTCTTGTACTACGAAGCCCTGGATCTCGCTGTTAATCCCAACATTATCTTCAGAGTCGTGCGAAGAGCTTTTGTTGCCCTAAGTAAAAAAGATTAGATAAATATTTAAATATTTTATAGTAAATAAACTACAAAACTGAAAAAATAATAAAGAGTTAAATATTTTTTAAAATAACAAATGGAATGAAAATTAACAAACAAATAAAGACTTGATGAAAATATAACTCAATGCAGTAAAAGTTAAATATAAATAAGTGTCTGAATATATATAGAGAAAGAAAGATTAGTTTTGTAAGAAGAAACATATGAAAAAGTATATGCAAACATGCTTCTAATTTTTATATGAAATCAAATTGATGCATTAACCGGTTACAAAATCTTTTTTGATTCCCTAAGCCATTGTTTACTTTTTGACTAAGTAGCCAGGGCTCTGATTATCTCTTACCTCCTCTTACCTCATGGCGCAACTCAAACCTAATAAAATTTATTTTAAAAACTCCATTTCTATAGTATATGGCCTAGTTGAATAAGTAACACTCCATATCACTGAAAAGGTGAAAAATTAACAAAACCGTGTATCACTTTTCAGAGAAATGGAGTGTTACTTGTTCAACTATGCCTATCCACCATCTCTAGATTCAGTTTCTTCTTATGCCTACTTTTGATTTTTTTTCTTGGTACTTATACTCAAAGGTTGTGAACTGTGAAGAGTCCTTTAATAATATTTTGATGTTAGTCTTGGGTTCGAATTCGATATTATAGAAAATTAATCTCTACTTTGCAATAATTCATAAGTTTCATTTGGTGTATGTTTGCTGTTTGGCTATTTTCGGTTTGTTTTCCAAATTGATTGGTTTTCCTTCCATTTCGATATAAATCAGATTTTGCTTCAAACTGCAGCTGTTAATCAATGGGCCCGTAAATGCACTAGCTGAGAAACATCATTAAACCCATAAACATTATTATTAGGCCCAACAGCGTAGAATTTTTAAGACATTAGAAAGTGAATAGTGAAGCGTTGAACATCATAGCTTCAACTTGAAAGTTGATTTGAATAAATCATCTTATAAACGTTTTAATGTCAAATATGTGAATCTCATTACAAAGTAATGTGCAAATGATACAAGCAATGCAACTACGCAAATTTCCATCCCAAAGTCATCTTATAAACGTGTCGTACAAATAAAACTTACTAAAGTTAGGTTTGTTGTTTTGTCTATTTTATGAACTCACTGAACTGCTTGATTCTTATGAACTAATTTGACGTTTACACGGTTTCAAACGCTAAATGTGAGGGCAACTCAAAATCTTCAACAATTATGCATAATAAACATAAAGATTTGACATTTGACCAAAAAAAAAAACATAAAGATTTGACAATAACGTCGGGTCGGCGTCGACCAACTAAGCAACTTCCCTAAGAATAAACGAGGGACTTCGATAATTCGGTTTTATATATTATATATAGAGTGATTAAGAGGTTTCAACCATTTTGAAATTATCAAATGCTCATGCGTTTTATAATAATATACATATGATCTGGCCATAACTGGTCATATATTACAAGATACACGACTTATTCTCCAAGATTTGGTGAATCTATTAGTGCTTATTTATTTCCATTTCTCTAACGAGCAATATGCTTCAACTTGTTAGCTGGCATGTTTTGTAATATAAATGACCATTGGTCATTTACCTTTGTTCAGATCCAACATAATATTAGAAATGTTGTTCACATGGAATAATATCATGGGTTTGATTAGCAAAGCATCTGCAAAAGCATGATGCTCTTTATTATCCTGTCAATATTTATTGAAAAAAACATTTAAAAAAAAATATTTACAAGATGCTAATGATCTCTAAATGTTCTTTATTCAATGTTCTCATATGAAGTTTTTGCTAGAGTATTTGCATTTATAATATATAAATTAAAAAGTTATATACAATTAATTTATATTATTTAATAATATCAAAATTTATGTTTATATCCAAAATTAAATACCTAAATGCAAATAAAGCACTGATAGAAATGTCTATAGTTTATATTTATGTTTATATCCAAAAATATTATATGTATATATATGAAGCAATGATAGATATGTCTTTTGACTATTAATGAAATCTCATACTTAAATATTTTTTTTAAATTGTCCTTTTAAAAAGGGTAAACATAAATGATACCAAAGATTAGGTAGAAGTAGAATTCCCCCATAAAAATGTCACTTAGCATGTAGTATATGACTTCTTTTTGTAATTTATGACTTTTTCTATCGTTAAGTAGTAACGTGGATCATGAGTCGTGGAAATAGGATATTTTGGTAAAGTATTTAATTAACCAATCAAGTTAGTTTGTTATAATGATGTGGTTTTTGAGTATCTTAACTATGGTTGAAAAACACTCATAACATACTTGACAAAGAAAAACTATTATGACTATACATGCATACGTTATGGTAGATTAGATATATGCAAAATTCTTCACAAAGCTACCATGAAATTGCCAGTACATATTTTAATCGCAGCCAACATTTTGCATATAACTGCATCAGCAACAATTTATCATTTCCAGTAGCAAATTTAGCAAATATCTATGATAATTAATTTGTTAGATTATGTACGAAATTACTTGCATACTTTAGTAGCCGGATCATTTAATGCAAGAATTGATGGAGGAGCGGAAGCCATTACGTTGAAGAGTCAAGAGTTTGAATCTCAAAGTTGATAACTTGGTGGTGAAGGTAACTTGAATTTAGATATAAGGATGCGAATACTCTTCGGGTTAGAGTCGGTTAGTTGAGAACCGACGTAACCACTTGTTGGGCTGCATCAGGTCCCTTCGGGTTGGCAGGATTCGACCACGAATCAGATGGGAGGTTGTCGCCATGAAAACGAGATAGATGCTTCACGTTGAATACGTCGGAAGTTCGGAGATGAGGTGGCAACTTAACACGATAGGCATTAGGGTTGATACGCTCAAGAACTTCCACCGGACCAATCTTTTTGGATTTGAGCTTATTATACTCGCGAAGTGGAAGACGTTTTTTTGTGAGATAGACCCAAACGAGATCTCCCGGGGTAAAAATAACTTCATGACGTTTGGTGTCGGCCGCAAGTTTGTATTTACTAGCTGATGCTTCGAGATTATGTTGAGCTTGTTGATGAATGGTTTGCAAATCCTTAATGAAGTCAATGGCCTCACCATGATAACGAGTCTTATCCGGGGCATTTGTCAAATCCAGAGGACATCGAGGAACGAGGCCATAGACAACGCAGAAAGGGGAGTAACCAAGGCTACGGTTTACTGTATGATTGTGTGCGAATTCAGCTTGACACAACTTAGTGTCCCATGACTTAATATTATCACCAACCAAGCTACGTAAAAGGTTACCGAGTGACCTATTAACGACCTTTGTTTGTCCATCGGACTATGGATGGTAAGCTGAACTCATATCCAAAGAAGTCCCAAGAAGTTTCCACAAAGATCTCCAAAAGTGGCTTAAAAAACGAGTGTCACGATCCGAGACTATTGATGTTGGTACCCCGTGTAGACGATAAACCTCACGAAAGTAAGGGATGGCTACCTGAACATCATTTGTTGTCTCTTTACAGGCTATAAAATGAACCATTTTTGAAAATTTATCGACAACAACGAAGATAGAATCGTGACCACGTTGAGTTCTAGGTAAACCGAGGACAAAGTCCATACTAACGTCCGTCCAAGGTTGTGTGGAAATGGGAAGCGGAATGTATAAGCATGCGTTTGAAGATTTGCCTTTTGCTTGCTGACAAATGCGACATCGTTCCACAAAACGTGCGACATCACAACGTAGAGATGGCCAAAAGTAAGACGTTGTGACGAGGTATAGAGTACGATCACGTCCTACGTGACCTTCATTGTGGAGCTCGGTAATGATCATAAGACGCAAACTGCAGTCAGGTATACACAAACGCAATCCTCTAAATAGAAAGCCATCTTGAATGGTATAGTCACCGTCTAATTTACTCGCTGTTTCCTTGAATATGCGAGCAAAGAAGGGATCAGATTCATACAAGTCGGCGAAAGAGGCAAAACCTGAGACCGAGTTGTGCATTACGGTAACCAAGGCGTGACGTCTACTAAGGGCATCGGCGACTTTATTGGTTTTACCCGACTGATGACGTATCGAAAAGGTGAATTGTTGCAAATATGCTATCCATCCAGCGTGTCGGGCTGATACCTTGGCTTGACTATCTAAATGCCTTAACGCATCATGGTCAGTAAAGAGCACAAAATCGCGATGTACCAGGTAATGGCGCCAATGCTTAATGGCCTGGACAATAGCGTAGAATTCGACGTCATACGTGCTGTAACGACTACGGGGGCCGGATAACTTCACATTGTAATAAGCTACAGGTCGACTATTCTGACTTAAAACTGCCCCGATGCCAAGTTTAGAAGCATCGCAGTGGAGTTCAAAGGTGTTAGAGAAGTCAGGGAGAACTAGAATAGGTGTAGATGTCAACTTATCTTTGATGATGTCAAATGTTTGTGCTGCTTCTGTGGTCCAATCGAATTTTCCTTCACGCATACAGTTAGTAATTGGAGCCATGATAGAGCTGAAGTGGTGTACGAACCGTCGATAAAAGGAGGCGAGACCGTGAAAACTTCGAACCTCCGTTATTGTTTTTGGTGTTGGCCACGACCTGACAGCCTCAATTTTCGAGTGGTCGACGGATAATCCCTGATCCGAGACAATGTAACCCAAAAACAAGACCTGTGATACACCAAATTCGCATTTATGTTGGGCTGCGAAAAGCTTCTCGGTCCGGAGAACATGGAGAACTTGGCGCAAATGGTGTTCATGTTCGGCCATAGATGAGCTAAATATGAGTATATCATCAAAATAGACGACAACAAATCGTCCGATGAATGGTCTTAATGCTTGATTCATAACTCTCATAAACGTGCTTGGTGCATTTGATAATCCGAACGGCATGACCAACCATTCAAAAAGTCCTTCTCGAGTTTTGAAGGCCGTTTTCCATTCATCTCCTGGGCGAATGCGTATCTGGTGGTAACCACTCTTGAGATCTATTTTGGAGAAAATTTTGGAGGTTCCGATTTGGTCTAATAAATCATCCAAACGCGGAATGGGAAAGCGATAGCGAATGGTGATTTTATTGATTGCCCGACTATCTACGCACATCCGCCAAGAGCCGTCTTTCTTAGGTATTAATAGAGCTGGTACGGCACAAGCGCTCAGGCTTTCTCGGATATGGCCTTTCCGCAAGAGGTCCTCTACCTGTCGTCGCAGCTCCTCATGCTCTAAAGGGCTCATACGATAATGCGGCCTATTAGGAAGAGTTGCACCGGGTACCAAATCAATCTGGTGTTGTATCTCCCGCAAAGGTGGTAGTTCTGTTGGCAATTCCGTCGGAAACACGTCTTTGAATTCAGTAAGAATGGCAGACAGTGATGGGGTGGTTTGGGTGCTTGGTACGTCTTTGGATGTAGCTGGTATAATAGCAAATGCGCGGCCTTCGGAACGTAGTTCAGAGATAAAAGTCGCATAAGAACAAATTTGGTTGGTGGTGCGTGGTTCTGGTGGAAGAGGTGTAGTCGGAGCCTCAAGCGAAAGCGGAGACAATGGAATTGGTAGTTCTTTCGAAGGAAGCAACAAAATCTTGTGAGAATCCCATGTAAACTGATATGTGTTGTCGGCTCCATTATGAATGATTCTACGGTCAAATTCCCACGGACGCCCCAACAATAAATGGCTGATATCCATTGGTGCGATGTCACAATATATACGATCCGTATAGTAAGGACCAAAGGAAAAAGGAACCAGTTTTCGGTGAGAAATACGCACTGTAGCATTGTCATTGAGCCATCCCAAAGTGTAAGGTGCCGGGTGACTTTCTCGTAGTAGCCCCAATTTAGTCACAGCCTCCTCGGAGATGACGTTGCGACAGCTTCCTGAGTCAATTACGAAACTGCAAACACGACCCTTGATAGTACACGTTGAACAAAAAATGTTAGTGCGTAACCATTGTTCATCGTGTCGTCGAGGAGTGATACATGAACGTCGCAGGACAAGCATATGACCTACGTCTCCCGTAGTGGGATGAATGATATCTTTGCCATCGTTGTCCTCATCGTCCTATGAATCATAAACTTCCTGGTCATTGTATGGACCATCTACGATCAGTCCCCTGCGAGTGGCGTGTGGACATGCTGTTTGTCGGTGTCCCGGTTCTCCACATGAATAGCAACGAAGGGCGTTGGGACGCATTGATCCTCGTAGAGTCTGTTCTTCTGGTGCTGTCGTTTTGTGGGCGGTATGAGTTGAGTTCGTGGTCTCTTTCGAGGCAGAGCTGTGTGTTGTTTCGGGGGGTTTGAATCGAGGTGCTTGATGGTTCCAGTTGGATGAGCGTAATTGTTGTTCGAAGGTTGCTGCGCGCTGGTGAGCTTCTCCTACTGTCGTGGGATCAAACTGAGCCATAGCAGATTGGAGCTGTGGGCGTAGGCCTCCGATAAAGCGAGCTATCAATTGTATTTGACTATCATGTATCTCCGTGCGAGTTAATAATACCGAGAATTCTTCTGCGTATTCATCGACAGTGCGATTTCCTTGACGAAGATTTTGTAATCTATTATATATGATGCGGTCATAGTTATGTGGCAAGAAACTTTGACGCAGGTGTTTGGTAAGTTTGTCCCAAGTCTGGATCGGCGTCTTGCCGTTACGAGAACGGGTTGTCTTGAGTTGTTTCCACCAAGTCGCAGCATGGCCGCGGAATCTCATGGCCACGAGAGAGACCCGTCGAGCAGGAGGGACCTGCTTAAATTCTAAGATTTCTTCGACTGATACTAACCAGTCGATGAGATCATCACCTTTGAGGCCTCCATGAAATTCTGGTATGTCAACACGAAAGCTGTTTTCCCATCGATTATCAAAGTTGTCCCGCTGCCGTAGGTCATCATGATAAACACGGCGGTGAAGCTCATCTTCTTCTGCCTCTACTTGACGACCGAGTGCTCGTACATCACCTACCAGTAGCGGATGGTGAATCTGTGGCTGGTGCCGTGGTTGTTGTAATGGCCGATGCTGAGGTTGGGGGACTTGTTGAACATTACCCACTTGTTGGTTCTGAGGATCCAACCGAGTAAGTATGACGTTCATGGTGTCCAAACGAGTTGTCAACGATTCGCCCAATTGTTGGAGTGAGGTCTGCATCGACGTCTGAATGGTGGTGGCAAAAGCTGTTTGCATCTCTGCAATTATGGCGCGTAAATCATTCATGTCTAAGGAGGTTCCTTCTGTTGTTTTCTTTGTCATGATAACGCTAGAAGAAATCCAGAAACGTACTGATTCTGATACCAACTGATGGAGGAGCGGAAGCTATTACGTTGAAGAGTCAAGAGTTTGAATCTCAAAGTTGATAACTTGGTGGTGAAGGTAACTTGAATTTAGAAACAAGGATGCGAATACTCTTCGCAGTGCTTTTAGAAAGCTCTTTAGGAAACTTAATAACTTCAATTAATCAATCGTGTCTTACAAAGGTAGATCACGACGTCTATTTATACTAGCTAGAAAAATCACAAACGTCATAGGAATTGGAAATCCTTATCCTAACAGGAAAATAAAAGGAAAGAAAGCTAAATAGTAAAAAGGAAATAAGGTGATAGAGTCGGTTAGTTGAGAACCGACGTAACCACTTGTTGGGCTGCATCAAGAATCATAGTGAAAAGAAAACAAAAATGCTGTGACATATACAATATATGCTTAAAATTACAATACAAAACAAAGTAAGACAGTTCATGTTACACATAAAGATGATTTAACATATGAGGAGCAAGAGAATAACGTAATCAGACTATTAACACAAAAACTTTAGAGCATCTCAAACCCTCAAATTTTGAAGTTCTTAGCTTTTTAATATGAAAGTTTAAATTATAAAGGTCTGAATAGTAGAATTTCAAATTTGAGAGTCTACTGTTTATGTTCTCAAAACACTATTTATTTTCTTATTTAATTCTAATAATTTTGTAACTTACATATAATTGTACTTAGTATTAATTTTTGTATCACTTGTAAATCTTATAACTATATTTAACTTACGTAGTCAAATATATGTTATATATATATTATTAATAGAAAAAACGTATAAATATGTTAGATAAAATAAAAACTAATATAAAATAGTATTATTTAAAATAGAATTATTATTTGACACAACAGTTATATTATATCAAACAATATATTACAAATTAAAGTTTAAAAGTAGAAAGACAAATACTTTACAATAAAAATTACACAAATTAGAATCATTGTTTTCGACCGCCAACATTGGTCCATTGCATAACTTGAACCTTTTGAGATGGTTTTGACGGTATGAACTATATCTCAAAAAATATAATATATATATATGTATATATATATATATGTGAACTAGGTCCAGGATACGTGGAGACACATATACCTGACTTATAACCACATATATGTTATCATATAATGTCGTCTTATCATTATCAGGCTGATAACATGATTTTGACAAAACGAGCTTATATTTAGTGGTCGGCACGCATGATTTCTTAATCAACATTTTCTTTGTGTTATTATTATATTATGATTTGCCAAACCAAGTACCAGCGATACCAACAAAAGAATAAAGGTTACTACAGGCTGTTTTCCTCTGTACAATAATTAAGAAAATAATATTGCAAAGACTAAAACATAGAAGAAAAGTGACTGTCTTTTGTCTTTTCAACTGTATGTTTACACTGGTTTGTCGTCGGTTTACATTGCAATGCCAGAAAGAATGGAAGGATCTGATTAGTATTAAGCCAATATATAATGTGTTACATCAAGATACAATGAATCTAGAATTTTTTTAGCAAAGACAATAATCGAACGTATTAATTATGCATTCGCACTAAGTCTGTTGGAAAAAAAGTTTCGCATAAAAAAAATATGTATGGAACATAAATAATATATAAATAATTTGGATCAATTCATTAATTATGAATTGGTTTTAAATTAGAAATTCATGAAACTAATTATGGTATTAGAACGTATCCACACTCTAATCTATTAATCTGATTAAATTATCCCATGAATTGATGGTCTAAAGGAAGTTCAACTTTTTTGAAATTACTAGAAAAATAAAATATTGTCTCGGAAGATGTATGATGAATTATGCGAAATTAGTAGTTATACCCATCATTATTTCGAGGAAGCGTGTTGGAAAAAATATTTCACACTAAAAATATATAAAAGACATGAATAATATATAAAAGACATGAATAATATATAAAAGACTTCAACTAATCCATTAATTGGTAAATAATTTTAAGGAAATCTATGAAACTTATCAAAGTTTCTTATAATTTTACAACATTCAATTATTTAACTAGAAAAAGAATAAAGACATGGCGCAACTCAAGAAGGTATCGATCTGTCAAATACTCAAATGTTTCTTAATTGGAACATTGAAAGAAACATATTTGTATCCTTCTTTACCAAGTTCGAACTCATGAATCCTGTCATTTTAAGTTGTGTCATAATGGTGTCAGCATATGTATTGTGACTCGTCAATCGTCATAGGCGCAGCGTAGGATACACGTGGGGAACCTTCCTAAGATATTTGTCAGATACAAACAAATTCTAGCTGTCTTTTTCTGTTTATATTTCAGTTTTGCTACTTTTCAATTTTTCATTTGATTTAAATAGCAAGAGAAAAATAGATGGAAGCCCATTACTCCTTCACTGTTATTTATAATTTATATATGAAGAAATTATTTCTATAAATAATTATGCCCAGCTCCACCATAATCAATGAAATACGATTATAATAAGGTATTATAAAAATGTTGGGTAGCTGAAGCGGATGCAAATGGCAAGAAGTGGGGTCAATTGACCCCACTATTTTTTTTAAAAATAATTCTTTTAAAATAATTACAAAATAAATTTTTTTACTTAAGAAAAATTATATTGATCTCACTAAAAATAAAAAATTATCTTCACTAAAATTTTTTTGACCCCAGTACAAAATCTTTTTGACCCCAGTACAAAGTCTTTTTGACTTCGCCTCTAGCTCCACCACCAATAAAGTGGTCACAGAGAACACATCTCAGCCATGTATTCAGTGCAGGGACCCTCTTTGCAATTCAAACTTTCTGTTGGTCAATTTTTATGAGTCTTATGATGGGTCCCGTGATCTTTAACTCTTCATCAGTTAGCACCGTAAATAATCGTTAAACTTTTATTAAATCTAATTTATCCCAAACAAAATTACCCATTTAGCCTCATCAACCACATCACTCCGTCATTTTCATCACAAAAAATAGTTTGATCAAAGTATGGCACTATAATAAATCAATATAAGATGTGTTGTGTGTATCTGAAATTGGTTGAATCTTGTATTCAAAAAGGCAAAATCAGATGCTGGAAAAAGACAACGGAACTGGAAAAAGCCAGTTTACTTGTTGGGGCCCATTAAAGCCCAACTAACACGTGGTTAAGTCACCATTTTAAAAGTAACACGTGGCGCTTACGCTTAATTCAACTCTCTTGACTCGTAGCCACGTGTCTTTCACGAACCAGCTCCTTTTTAGGTAACGAACTAACGTCCGCCTTACGGTTGTTTATACACTAGTGTTATTTTATTTTTTTCTTTCATTTTATTGTAATAACAATTTATTATTCAACACGGTTTAATAAATTACTTTTAATGTGTGTGTGTGAAACTTCTAGGAAAAATGTAGAACCGTTAGATATGGTAAATAAGACAGCTGCTTCACGCCGTTCGTTTGGTCAAGGAAGAAAATACAATTTTCTATACGGGAAAATTGGAAAACACATGAAAATGTTAAATATATTGCAAAACAATTACTAAAATTTAGAGCATTTGAATAAATCAAAGATTCCACCCTAGAAAGTTGAAATGAAGAAAACAAAAGAATATATGACTAATGACAAACTCACTAACCTATAAACTAATGTATTAATATTATTTAAGGAGGCTAATAACGTGGAATAATAATAGTAATAATGAAGAGGAGGATGGTGATGGCAAAGTGGTATATAAGTCAAAGATGCGAGGTGTAATCTATACCATTGAACAACAACAGCTTAGTAACCTTGTTTACCACGTCTCTACCTCTCTCTCTCTCTCTCTTGCTGTCTCTTTGAGAAACGGACCTGCTTTTTTTTTTTTTTTTTGTCTAAGAGAAAGGGAGTGTATAAATAGCAAAGCGTATCATCCTTCATTTTCTCCCCTCCCCTCTTTTAATCTCTTCCTGATTTTTCGTATATTCTCTCACGATTTTCTAGGGTTTTCTTGAAAAAAGGAAACCAAAAACAAAATCTCCCTCTTCACTGCTTTGGATCCCCCTGAGATTCTGTTTCTTTGAGGAGAAAAATTAATCTGCATTCCTCAGAGATTTTTTTTCTCTTCTGGGTTCTTTTGTGTTTCCACCTCGTTTGAATCAGGTTTTTTAAAAATCTAAACCCTAATTATTCATTCTTAGATTTTTAGCCGTTCGTTCGATCTGATTAAGTTTATTTTTTGGCGTTTTAGTGATGTGATTATTGCAAAACATGTGTCCTTTTATTTATTAGAATTAGAATGGTATGAACAACCAAACCTAAGACTAGATTGGTCATTGGTATGTTTAAGCTATAAACTTTTGGTCGGTAGCGTTATTAATAACAATATGGAGTGGTTGTCAATATCAGAAAAGGCAGTTGGAAACTTCGGTACTTGTCAAAATCAATGGCTCCTTTTTCTCTTCATCTCATTAAACAACCATTTAAGACGTTTAGGTAAAAAACAAGAGGAAGATATCAACAAAACATAACTCTCGTGTTGACTTTTGTTCATGTTCTCTGCTTTATTGTCTTTAAAGAACTTGTAAAAAAGTTTCATCTTTTTACTGACCCTTTTGTAAGAGAAATAGTTTGCCTTGTCCTGCATGTTACATTAAAAATTTGCAGTATGGTTTACTTTTTTTTTTGGTGGTCATGTTATGCAGATTTGTAGCTGAAGCTCAAGATCAGCCTAAGAGCCTCTTTTGAAGATTTAGAGATGATGAGGTAATGTGAAAATGAAAAGCTTTAGACTTTGTGTGGTTGTTATAGTCACCTAAACATTTTGTGTGTATTCAACTTCAGTGTTCACTTTTAATGGACCGTTCACCAACAAGCACTGACAAGAAAACATTGAAGAAGTGGTTTTTCATTGACAAAACAGTTGGATAAAGTATCTTAGAAGATCCCTTTGAGTTTCTTGTTTGCAAGCTTTTTTGTTTTTTTGGAGTTCCATGGATACTGACCCTGATTCACCAACCCACAAACCAAGACTCGGATCATCTTTCCCTTCAGGAAGATTCATGATGAACTCAAGGAAGAAGATCCCTAAGCTCGACGATGTTAGATCCAACGGTTGGTTGGAAGCAATGATTTCCTCTTCCCCACCTCGTAAGAGACTAGTCAAGGATTTCAACATTGAGATTGCTCCTGAAGATGATTTTGCTCAACGGGCTTGGATGGTATACAACATAACATCTCATTGCTTCATTCATAAATGTTTTGGTCTCTCTATTGTTGTCACCACTTACATTCTTTTGTAATCTTGACAGCTCAAGTACCCATCAGCTATTACCTCCTTTGGTCATATTGCAGCTCAAGCAAAGGACAAGAAGATAGCTATGTTTCTTGATTACGATGGAACTCTTTCCCCAATAGTCGATGACCCTGACCGTGCCCTCATGTCTGACGCGGTAAGAACCATAACCCTTTTTGTGTTTTGGATATGTTAATTATGTTATCTGGTCTGAATCACAATTTTCTAAGTGTTTGTTCTCTCTATATCTCTCTTAGATGCGTGCTGCTGTTAAAGATGTCGCCAAGTACTTCCCAACAGCAATAATTAGTGGTAGAAGCCGTGACAAGGTGAGACTCTTAAACCATGTCAGCATAATCAAACCAAAAGTTAAAACTCTAACAGTTTAGAGGTTTGCTCATGTGTCAGGTTTACGAATTGGTAGGACTAACCGAACTCTATTACGCCGGTAGTCATGGTATGGACATAATTACTCCTGTAAATGTTAATGGTTCCCCTGAAGACACTAACAGTGACCAACAGGTGAAAGTCATTGTACCTCAGTTCAAAATTTTATTACATGATCAAGCAAACAAACTCCTCTAATCTCTATGTTTTTGTTAATAGGGTGAAGAGGTAAACCTCTTTCAGCCTGCAAAAGAGTTCATACCAGTCATTGAAGAGGTTTATAGATCCCTCGTGGAGCTAACTAAAGGCATCAAAGGTGCAAAAGTGGAGAACCACAAGTTCTGCGCTTCTGTGCATTACCGTAACGTTGATGAGAAAGACTGGCCACTCGTTGCTCAACGTGTTCATGACCACCTGAAACAATACCCTCGTCTACGTCTAACTCACGGGAGAAAGGTACTTCTTACATGGAATATATATAAGTCTATATGATCACATGTGTTATGTTAACATGACTTGTTTTGGTTATAATATGATTCAGGTTTTAGAGGTTCGTCCTGTGATTGAATGGAACAAAGGAAAAGCAGTTGAGTTTCTGTTGGAATCTCTAGGATTAAGCAACAACGATGATTTTCTACCAATTTTCATAGGAGATGACAGGACTGATGAGGATGCATTCAAGGTACTATGGGAGAAGAAGCAAGGATTTGGAATCTTGGTATCCTCTGTACCAAAAGAAAGTAATGCCTTCTACTCTCTTAGAGACCCCACAGAGGTACAAATTATACATAATATAATCTAACAGTTTATATCATCACATGTGCTATGTTATATATGTAATGTAATAATTGGTAAAATGGTGATGCAGGTGAAGAAGTTTCTCAAGACTTTGGTGAAATGGAGAAAGATGGAAGACTCCACAAGTCTTTGATGATTGTGTAGGAGTATCAGAAGAGCTTCATTCAACTCTGCTTTCCATTTTTATTCACATTTTAGTTTTTATATCATTTTTCCATGAATTAAGCTGTATTAAAAGTCACACTCTTTTCATAACCCTGAGCACATATGAAGTAGAATGTGTCTAAACTGGTAAACTGAAACAAATCGTCAGCTCATATAATATTGTGGTTCAGCTTACATGAGATTAAGGCATAAAGGAGAAGCAAAGCTAAAGAGAAAGTGAATCCTTTTACCAAAAAAGAAAAACAAAGGAGACTCTAGAAACTACTTTTAGTATCAATCCCAAGTATATAGTGAAGGAAAGTGATGAGACTAGATAGCGTTCTTAGCTGCAGGACCAGTATACATTTGCTGTTCTAAAAAGATTTGAAGGTTCATTGCCTTCATAGCATGACATTTCTCACTCTCATCTGCAAAGCTAACAAAACCATATTTGTGTCCTCTTCTTTTGTGCAAGCAAATCTTTTTCCTAACCGAGCGATAATAACGACTGAACATCAGATGTAGCATCTCAGGCGTGGCCTCTTTGGCCAAGTTCCCAACATATATAACGTGACCCTGTTCAAGTATCTGTTGCTGGTGCTGGTTCTGGTTCATGAGCGGAACAGTATGGTTAGGTGGTGGAAACTGAGGTGCAAAAGGTGCATTATACTGCTGCATCTGGTGTTGTGCAATAACCTCTCTAGGTTGATCAAAAGGAGTCAAGAGCTGGTCGTCTGCTGGAAGCTGCTGGAGAATGAGATGTTTACCATATAGAGAATCCTGAAAAGCCTGATCCTGCAAAAACATTATAATCTCAAAAACATAAACATCTTGTACTAGTACTACTACTACTACTAATCATGTCAAAATCATTCACTAATCATCCTTTTAAAATTCAATAAAATAAGCCAAACCTGATGTTTAAACCCTGCAAGAAACTTGCAAACGCTTTCAAGAAAGAGAGCCATTTGTTTCTTGTTTAACACTCCAGCAACGTGGTTGATCGTATCCTTCCTGAGTTGATTCGCTTCAACGAAGATTCTCACAAGCTCCTCCATGATCACACCATCCTCCTCCTCCGTCACTGAACTCGCCGTCTCTATTAGTACTGTCCCAGTACGTGAACGAAACGAGGAAACCCATTTATCCGAGAAACGTTTTACAAAACGGTCTTGTGCTTCCCTCATCGCACCTTGTAGACGCGTGACTGTTACGTTGATAGTGTCCCCGAGGAAGAGAATGGGCGTCTCGAGGGAGTTGCTGCGCCAAGATGGGAAGAGGAAGTAGAGGATGGTTTCTTTGTTGGCGTAGTGGTCTAGAGTTTCGTAGTATGAGATTATGTCGCGGAGGATGGCGGCGTTGGTGGCCTCGGAAGGTTTAAATCGCCGGAAGAGAGGGAGGCAGTGTTTGGTTAGGTGTCTGGACCAGTCGATGTAGAAACCATCGAGTTGATGGAAAGGTCTGTTACGGCGGAAGAGGTCGCCGGCCATTTTTTGGGAGAGGAAGATGATGGAGAGGGGTTCTGAGATTTTCTTGAAAGGTTTGCTCTGTTTTTTTAGAGGGAAGGCATATATAACGGACTCGGTTTAACTGTATAACCAACTCCAGTCTCAAAAAATTCAAGATTCGCTTCGGTTACTCACATTAACCATGCCAATTTATATAAGGCAACAAAACCGGATTGGTTTGACTCTAATCAATTTGAATCTCATAATATTCCATTTGGTTCGGTTAAATCACTAGAATCATGCAAATTTAAACCCAGTTTTGCATTTTTAATGTGCTTTCTTATTTTAGGAAATTAAAGTCATTTGTGACTCAAAAAAGAAATTAAAATAATATCAATTATTGAACAGATAATTTACTTGACGTCTAAACATTTGAGAACATTTACATAAGCCATTCTGCATATTACCATGCGATATTTATAAATTACAGACATCATTGTTTTTAGAAGAATACACAATAAACACAGATATAATTAAAGCCCCAATCTTCATTCTATGCAGGGGCGGATCTAGAAGGGTTTATTATGGGGGTCAAAATTTTTAAACTTTAAAAAAAGGGACATTTAACCCTATGTTTGAGTTTTTATGGGGGGCAAGTTCAACCAAATTCTTCAAAATTTATTATAAATAGTAAAGAAAAACTATATTTTTGTAAAATCCAGAGGGGGCAGATGCCCCACCCTTGCTGTGTGTACATCCGCCACTGATTCTATGCTTGTAATCTTGTTTCTCTTTTCTTTTCCCAATCATATACTCATCCTTTAGTTTCTACATCATTAACAGTTTCTGCTTTTATATCTTTAACTGATCATTTTTCATGAATTAAGCTGTACTAAAATCACTCTCTATCATAATTTATTTCACAAAGTCACCCTGAGCCCAAAAGAGGGAGATTCTGTCTAAAATGGTTACTGAAACAAATCCTCACTTCATAGAATATTCTGGTTCAGTTTACAGATTAAGGAATAAAAGAGAAGTAAAGCTAAAGAGAAGTAAATCCTTTACAAAAACTAAGAGACTCTACAAACTGCTTCCTATCAAATCTCAAGTATATAGTGATGGAAAGTGAGGCTAGACATTGCTGTGACCTGCAGGTCCTGCACCACTGATTTTCATTGGCTTATTTAAAAGCATGACACCGTTCATTTCCTGCATAGCACGCCTTCTCTCACTTTCATCTCCAAAGCTAACATAACCATATTTTTGGTCACGTCCCGTAACATTCTGAATCTTTACCTCCCTCACCGAAGGATAACCTCTGAAACTATGTCGCAGCATATCACGTGTAACATCTGGGTCCAAGTTCTCAACATATATATCGTGTAACAGTCCAGGTTGGTGCTGGGTCATGGCCGGAACATTGTAGTTAGGTCGTGGAAGCTGAGCTCGAATAGGTGCATACGGCTGCTGCAGAAGCTGTTGCATCATTTGCTGATAACCAAGTAGATAATGTGGTGGAAACTGCTGGTTAGGAAGAATCTGAGCCGGTACATGTGGAAACTGCTGGTTAGGAAGAATCTGAGCCGGTACATGTGCAACCTGCTGGATCATGGGATGATTACCCTAAATTAATCTTAGATAAAAACATATAATCTCAAATCTTCTACTATACTCATGTCTAAATCATTCACTAATCATCAACCAAAAAACTGCTGGTTAGGAAGAAACTGAGCCGGTACAACAATAAAACTCATGTCAACCAATAAAAGAAGTGTTAACCGGAAGAGACTCAAGGTGTTAGAGAAGAACCTGATGTGATCTAAACCATGCAAGCCTGATGTGATCTACTATACTCATGTCTAAATCCATTCACTAATCAAAACTCATACCAACCAAAAAAAGAAAGTGAATATAAGAGAAGAACCTGATGTGATCTAAACCATGCAAGCCTGATGTGATCTACTATACTCATGTCTAAATCATTCACTAATCAAAACTCATACCAACCAAAAAAGAAAGTGAGTATATAAGAGAAGAACCTGATGTGATCTAAACCCTGCAAGAAACACGCATAGGGCTTCAAGAAAGAGAGCCGCTTGATTCACGTCTGATATGTTAACAATGTCGTTGATCGTCTTCTTCCTAAGCTGATTCGCTTCACGGAAGATTCTCACGAAATCATCATCCAACGTCACTGAAGCTGCCGTCTCCATTACGTTCTGTCTCCAATGAAACAACGAGACCCAACTATCAGAGAAAGATTGTATGAAACGGTCCTGTGTTGCCTTCATCTCATGTAGTAGACGCAAGACAGTCACGTTAATCTCTTCCCTGATCTGATCCATGAGTATTTTCATTCCGAAAGATTGGTCTTTCCACGCACCAAGATGTCCGTCTCTGAAAGATTGGACAAGAGTGGTGAAGAGATGAGGATGGATGTCGCCGAGGAAGAGGATCGAGGTCTCGACCGAGTTGATGTGCCACGAGGGGAAGAGGAAGTAGAGGATAGTTTCTTTATCGGCGTAGTGGTCTATGGTGTCGTAGTATGAGATTAAGTCGCGGAGGACGGCGGCGTTGTTGGCGGCGGAGGGGTGAGATTGCCGGAAGAGAGGGAGGCAGCGTTTGGTTAGGTGTTCGGACCATTCGGTGTAGAAGCCATCGAGTTGATGGAATGGTCTGTTACGGCGGAAGAGGTCGCCGGCCATTTTTTGGGAGAGGAAGAAGACGATGGAGACTGGAGAGGGTTTCTTGAAAGGTTTGTTCTGTTTTTTCGGAGGGAAAGGTTCATATAACGAACTCGGTTTAACTTTATAACCAACGCGAGTCTAATTAAAATTCAAGATTCGGTTCGGTTCAATCACCAGAACCTTGCCAATTTAAAAGCTCGTGGTTGTGTTTTTGAGGGAGGGCAATATAACTGGAATGGTTTAACTTTATCAATTCGGATCTCATAAAAGTTCGTTCGGTTCGGTTAAATCAGTCGAACCATGCAAATTTAAACTCAATTTTGCTTTTTATTTGTTTTATTATTTTTAGGAATCAAAAGTCAATTGTGACCAAGAAAAGAATTACAATTCAATTAGTGAACATACAAGTAGAGGAATGGATATTTCGGTTTAAATTTGGGTTAACTTTATTTAGGTCTAAGAAATTTGTAGCCAAAGAAAACCCAAACTAGTTTGTTTTGGTTGTGTTCGGTTTGATTTGTGTTTGGTTTGGTTTGTATTTAAGTCGGTTTTAATTTAATTTGGCTTGTGTTTGGTTCTGTTTTATTTGATTTTATATGTGTTCAGTTCAATCGAGTTGATTTTTTAATTTTGTTCTAGTTCGGTTATAAAAACATAAAACAAATCATCATTTGATACTAAATAAATATTTTCTTCATATTTAAACATAAAAATAAATATCACAATAAAATGTAGAAGATGCAATTCAATAATTTTATATTATTATTTTCAACCTAATATAAATATCATATGTATTTTACAGTTTTGATGTTAATCTATTAGATTCATATTTATATCAAATGGTTTAAACATATATTTTAATTTTGGTCTCATATATTATGGAATAACTTTTGTAATGTCACTCTACATTTTAGTCAAAATTAAACTCTCTTTTTTTATATTTACCTCTACCTTCTTTTTAATGGACGTTTTTTTCAATTTCTGGGTATCTAGTTCTGGTGGATTTCTCGCACCAAAGTCGGGTTTCTTCACCTTTTTTTTGTTTCATCTTTCTTGCTAATTAATCAGTTTATGATCTTCCTCTCTTTGGGATGATGAAATTGAATTTGAATGATGAAATCGACTTTGGATGATGAACTCTTCAGATCTAGCCATATCTAGACTGAAACGAGATTGAGTGTGGTAGATCCTTTGGACCAACATAATGGTTCTCTCTGCTAACACCTTGATTCATTTTGTCTTTCTAGATTCTTTTTTATGTTTTTCGGTTCCCTTTACTAACTTAAGTTTTCTTTTTTCTTAGTGAAGACATGTTCAGATCCTTTCGAGTTTGATCTTTCACCTCTCTCTTGCCTTGGGGATGGGTGTTACCATCTTGGATCATTCGTTCCCTGCTTTCTAAATTATAGATAAATAATTTTCAATGTTAATGCAAATAATATTTTTGTTTAATGATGCATTTCTAGGGATTTGAGTATTTCAAGGGATTTATGCAATCAAACATCGATTAAGGATGAGATTGACTTGTTAGCAAAGAATATATCGGTCTTGCTTTGCAACCTAGAAAAAGTGCCAACCCCCTCTTTTTGACTTAATATAAGATCTCCCAATCCATCTACCTTATGAACTGGCTCTTGGAAGGTATGTGCAATGTGTACCCATTTGAGAGATTCATGGGACATCCTTAAAAAATCCAAATTTTTTGCTAAAGTCGATGTTTTGATAGTTGCAGAAAATTTGACAGAAGAATCTTCGCACTTCACATCCGAGAAAAGACTCCAACCGTTAGAACGAAGAAGATTACTCGTAGACAATACAATGATGGAGAAGTTGAACCTACCTATCACGTGAAATATGTACTTGATATATTTATCAAATAGGGAGACTTGTTGGCACAATAAAAGAAGTTTGGTGAAGTTTAGTAGAAAGACCATGAACATGCTCGTACGGCTCATAATTATATATGCATTCTAGATATTTTTTATTATAAACAGTACTAATTCACATGATTATATTACAAATATTATGAAAGCTTCGACGAGTAGAAGGAAAAAGCGATGGAAGAAACTGAAAGTTGATGAAAATTAAGTTCTAAATTATGTAAAACTATGAATTAAAAAATTAAGAAGAATAAAATGATGATCAATGAGAAGTTTTTGAAACATAATCCACGACCACGAGTAGTGCAACAAAAAAAGTTAATACTCCATTTGTCTTGCAAGGACATTGATTTTTTTCACACAAATTAAGAAAACTATGAAAATATCATTTTTTCTTACACTAATACATTAACAGTAATTTATCCTCCAATTAACACATTAGACTAATGGGGTTAAAATTGGAATATTGTTTACAAATTTTCATTGAAAATATAATGTAATACTTTTATAAAATAAAATTAAAATGTTAAAATAACACTTCAATTTGCTGTCTAACCAATTTTGGAAAGGAAATAAAGAATATGTCATTGATTTTGACGTTATTAACTCAATAACATTTAGTGTATAATTGTGACGGTTTTACCCTTGTTATTTCTAGGTAACCGATGACAAAGAGAAAATAGATGACGTTGACGATAAAGGATATGTGGACGAGAAAAAAAAAGATTATGTCGTTGATGATGAGTATGTGTATTGTTGGATAATTGGTTATATGGTCTTGTGGTATTTATGGTGGAAGACGCATGCAAAAAGGTTGACATGTAATCGCAATTTATAGAGGAAGAGAAACAATGATTGAAACATCATCGATGATGTTATGTTACATGTATAAAATAATGGTATAGATTCTTTGTAAATAGTATAGTATAAATGGGTTATTCATTTATATACACACATAAATGATTCATTACTATTTACTATCAAATCAAAATCACGTTACGAAACTCACGTCACACACTTATTTACCACAACCTTATTTGCTTTGTTGTCGTTGCAATTATTGTTTTACTTTGTGATATTTAAAAATGGTCTATTCTATTGAATAAAATTAAAATAATACTAATACTACATATATATAAAGTAGAATGGTCTTACAAAGTAAACCGAGTATATTCAAGTTGGTATTTTATTTAAAGGCCCACCAACACTCTCCTAATATCCCCTAAATACTAAACCTAACATCCCAAATCCCTAAATATTAAACCCTAAACTCGAATCACTAAACCCAAGCCCAATACTAAACTCTAAACTACAATCAGCAGCCCTAAACCCAAATATAAAATATAATATGTAATTACAATATAAAGAATATGTGAGTAAAAAAATAATTTATTCCATTAAATGTAAATGGTATGGATATATTAGAACTGTTGTACATTATATAGTTTGATAGTTTGAAAAGTGAAAAATAATAACATTGCTCAATCATTAAATAAATATAATATTATAAACATTATATTACTTATTAATGAATGTTGTGAAGAAGAGAAATGTTAATATGCCATCATGTTCCATTCATTGAAATAGTATAGAAATACACTGGGAGTGAATAGTATAGTAATTTTACAGAAATAGTTGCACTTACGCGAATAGTACTATATTATACCTTTTTGCATTGAATATAGTATAGTCGACGAATCATCTTCTACATATCCTCGTATTTTCCCTGACACAACACACATTCATCGGTTTACCACCAATACTTTTCATCACGAGATAACATATTATCCCATAAGATGTGGTTGTTCTAGTTATGCTTGCAAATTTAATATGCAAAACAGAGTATGAAAACAAAATATGGAATGAATTCGTCTTTTGATTTTATAGAGTAATCATTGATCAAATATACTACTGAAAAATTAACACAAATAAATTGATGATGAAAATAGTAATAAAATAATAAACAGATGTAAATGCTATTTACAAATATTTGAGAAGAGAACGAAGAAAAAAAAAGTTAACCGGTTATCTTCAAAAATTGTTTGGTATATATTTTAGAAAATACGCTTGAATATTTGATCAAACGATTTTTTAGTTAGTTGTCTAATTATAAAAATTTTGTTGGTCGTATAGTCTAATTTTCCTTTAAAAAAATGGTTGGAACATAATAAAAAGGAAATGTGAAAAG